>QGOI01016227.1:0-11761 GCA_003313885.1 Boletus sp. MG55 | reverse complement strand
CTTTTGTTCCTCTGACTGCTTCGCCTCAATCACAACCGCAGCCCCTTCAGCAATCCCCCGTTCCGGAACCTACCCCCTTGTTGCCTCCCGCTCGTATCACACCATCATCTTCCTTGACGAGTACATCTGGACACAAACGAGCAGTTTCTATAACGAGAGAGCCATCTTCGCCCATTATTACCGTGTGTCTCGTCTTTATGTGATACTCGCTGCTACTCACTCAATAACGCAGCGCACAGCAGAAGATGCTGAGATCCAAGAACTTCGTGCGCGGGCTCGAGTCATGGAAGCAAAGCGAGCAGACGATTCCCGCCACGTCCGTGAGCTTGAAACGCGTCTGTCTGAAGCAGAATCGTTCGTAGCCCTTCGTCCGAAACTCCAAGCCAAGCTTAATCAACTCCAAACCGAGCTCATCGCCACCCGACGTGAATTGGCCGACGCCCAGCAACTTGCTCAGCTCTCGGACAACAGGGGGATTGATGCTCAGGAGCAGTTGGAAATGGCCATGCTGGATAAAGAGGTTGCGGAAGAGAAGGCTGATTTGGCACAGGCAGAGTTGGAAGAGGTGAAGGAGAAGTTAGCACAAGTGGAGGTTGAGTTGCAGGTGCTGAAAGATGGTGGCGGTGAGTACGTGTGTCGATTGAGGTATGACAACGTTGACAGTGAGGCAGCGCCTGGGGAGGAGGATGAAGCAAACGCGAGGTCTTCACTAGCACACATTCAACTTGAAAAGCAAAACGAACGTCTGAAGGAGGCACTCATCCGGTATGTAGCTTACAGTCGCCCTTTTCAACTGGTTGTCAACTCTACTCAGTCTCCGAGACATGTCCCAACAAACCGAGCAAGAACAACGCCGACGCATTGCCGAGATGGAGAAGGACATCACGAGCATCGATGATCTGCAAGGTATACTCTACCCAGCCATGCATTGGCTACGCTAGTTCTGATACACCCACCTACAACAGGTCAATACGAAACAACTCTCATCAAGCTCTCCAACGCCGAAACACAGATCGATGACCTCAAAGCCCAGCTTGATGATGCGCTAGGAGCGGAAGAGATGCTCGTGCAACTCACTGAGCGGAATCTCATGCTTGGGGAGAAGATCGAGGAGATGCGTATCACCATCGAGGACCTTGAGGCTCTTAAGGAGCTCAATGACGAACTAGAGGAAAATCACGTCGAGACGGAGAAATCCCTGCAAGAAGAAATTGGTGCGTATCGTGTTGTCGCGCGGCGAGTGTGGTAGACCTGATTTTTGGCTACAGACTCGAAGGACTCCCAGATCCGAGAGCACTTGCAAAAGATTTCGACGTTGGAAGATGCCTGTCAAGATCTGGAGAGCACGATCACTCAGTTCCGAGAGCTTGTGCTGCAGCTCCAAAGGTAACTCCCTATGCAGTCTTCTCATGCGAAACCCCGTGACCATGTCATCCAGCGAGCTTGATAACCTGCGCGCGCAAACTCAAACGGCACGACACGAATCTGCTACAGCAGCATCGCAAACGGCAGCAATGATGTCCATCAATCTCAAGCTTCAATCCTCCGCCGCAAAGAATCAAGCAAAGACCGTTGAGCTCGAGGTACGCAAACTGGAAGCCAAAGAAAGCAGGGAATTGCTCGGGATTGTACAGGTGACACCAACGCTCATTCTGTCACTTGTAAAATGTTGAATTCTTGTGACTTAGCCCTACCTGCCACAACTCTACGTAGAGAGCGACAGTGATGCTACAAGCTGCTACCTCTTCTTCCAAAGGGTGGGGTTGAAGATCGATCTTATCAACACCGTCGTCGGACAGGCTCATGGACTTCCCGAGTCTCTGAACGGAAACGTGTCTGACACCATTGTGGGTATTTGTGAGGTGAGTATGGCTCCCTCGGCCAAACATTGCACGCATGACATGGAATTGCAGATGAGAGGTCGTGCTGTGGGTCTCGCCATACTATGCAAGCGATTTGCTGCAATCCTTCGCCGTTGTGATCCAACCTCATTCTTGAACATTGGCCGCATATACCCCGAGATAGCCCCTATGGAGAAACGTATCGATATGCATATTGATCTTCTGAGACGTGATGAATTCCGCGAAATGGAATTTGTCGGCGACATCGTGAAGTGAGTGCTCCGTAGTCGAGAAGGTTGGGCAGGATTAATCCTTATGCGGTATAGGTTGCAGGCACAGTTCGACCATCTCGACGAGACCTATTTCAGCGGATTTGACCAAGATTTGGGTGAACGAGAACTGAGTTATGCACTCTCATTTGACAATGATCTCGACGTGTTCGCTGCTACGATCGGTCTCACGAAAACCTCAGTCGCTGCCATCCTGCGAGACGAAGACGTGGTTCTCGAAATGGGCGGATACGATCCAGAACCCGAACTTTTCGAACCTCTTCAGAAGCTTCTCGATCAATGCAAGAGTGCGAAAGTCCTCTCCAAGTCCGTATCTTTATACATTCTGCCTTGTTTGAAGAGCAGCTCATGACCCAAACTAGGAAACTTACGAAGCGGTTGGAGGACGTTATCCAGGACTCGACAGCATTGAAGGCACATCTCGTAGGTCAGCTGAAGTCTCTGAGTAATGCCGTCCCCGAGCTCGTCAACTTTGGTATCTCCGTAAGCCCGATTCCACTCACGCCGTCAGGAGAACGTAACAGTGACCGCTCGTCTATCGTCCCACAGCTTGCTCAACAAGTGATTCCTCACCTCAGCGATGCTCGAAGTGCCAAGTCCTCGTTCCAGCTTGCCACGGTACTCTCGTATGCCAAGCAAACAGCCATGTCGACGGTCGCAAAAGACCTCCGTCCGGGTGTATCTTTCTGGGAGGCAGTCGGCGAAGCCATCGCACAGCTTGCGGGCGAGTGTAATAAACTGTTGCCCATCGCACTCGAACCAGAGAACGTCGTCAAGAGTAGGTTCCCCCCTCTTCCATGCTGTCGACCGTTTATGACTGTGGTCATGTTTGACAGTCACCGGCACACCGCCCTGGATGATGCGCGTGGACGAAATCCGAGCAAGTACGGCTGTCAATGTCGAGGCGGAGCGCAAAGCAGTACAATTACAAGATGAGATTCAAGGTCTCGTTCGCAGTCTCAAGTCGAGAGATCAGACGATCCAAGAGTCGACGGTTAAAATCGAACTCATGGAACGCCGCATGGAAGCGAGCAAGAAGCAGACGGATACGATCGTCGAGCTTGAGAGCGAGCTCTCGAAAGCGAGGAAACAGGAACGAGCGTATGAGGAGGCGATGGAGCAGCTGCAGGCCGACTTGGATATGCTCGAGCAGGATAACGTGAAGCTCAAGGCTATGGCCGCACCAGAGAGACAAGGTACGAGACTTGCAGCGTCAGTTGTGCCAGGCCGTTTAATGTTTTCATCTGATAGCTGCTGGGAATCAACCTGCCGAGGCAGATAATGCCCCTATTGAAGGAAGCGTCGAAACCTCTCACTTGCTCGAACAAGTACGTCATGCTACAGCTTACCACAGACGTGGAATCTCATTCACTCGCAGATCGAGGCGTTCCGTGGAACGGTGAGGTTCCTACGGACGGAGAATTCATATCTCAAAGGCCAAGACCTGCTGAAGGAGATCCAAGCCCTGCCCCCTCTTCCAGAACAAGTGCGTGTACCACCCACACCACCTCTGGACCCATCGACGCTCTCCGATTCCGACGAGTCCGATTTGGAACCTGCGTCTCCGCCGCTCACTGTGCGCTCGCTCGCCACGGAAACGAAAATGCTGTACCGGGACGTGATCAAGTTCTCCTCGTCGCCTCGTGTGGTGGACTTGTCCGCCTTGCACGCGAAACGCACCGAAAGCGAGGGCAAAACGACGCGAGGGTGGATGCGGCGCAAGGACATGCCAGCACAACAAGTGCTGGAACGCAAGATGGAAGGTGAGCGACTGCGTAGGCGGGTGAGAGGACTGATGGATCGCGCCAGCGCGCTGTGATGTGTTTGGGAGCACGATGACGACGCGGGGCATATACCTCGTTCGACGCCGGGTCGGACGTCGAGGGACTTGATTACGATACTATATCATATAGCTTTTTAGATTTGCTTGTGCATCCGCCATACGCTTCTCTCCTAGTAGATCCTCGTAATTCACAAGTTGCAATTGGAGCTGTGGCCGCAGGCATTATTGGTGTCGCCCGAGGCTTTTCCCGGGCATTCCTGTCGGCTGCGAACATGGCGTCGATGGAGGCGCAATGCCTACTCAAACCCCAGGTCGTAAACTATTGCAGGGAACACCAATTCCACGTATTCTGACCGACTCGGAGTAGCATTCATGACATCACAGTCGGTTTCCTTTCTAGTCTCCCAACCCCGATGTCACGTAGTATTTGTCAGTCACTCGCCCCTCTCTCTCTTAGACCTCACCATGCCCAGTGAAAGAAAGCGTGAACTTGCCTTGCTGGAAGCTTTTAGGCAGGATGTTTGGGGCAACGACTCCATCTTCAAGCGGAACCTTTCCCCTCAATTTCCCGCTGTGGAGTATCTTGACTTTGGGAATCATCACGAAGCACTGCAATTGTTTTCCGTGCCCTTATTGAGGACGGACAAGCTCTTAGTGTTCGAAGAATATCGCAACGCAATGAACGAGTTGGACGGGCAAAACACTTTCTACTCGAGGGGTGCGTGTATCACTGGACAGCCTGGCATTGGTATACAACACGACATGGTTCGATGCAGCATTGCTAATCGCGAGCCACAGGAAAGTCGATGTTTATCGCATATGCTGTCGTCGAACGGCTTCGGGAGAAGCAGCCAGTGGCCGTTCAAATCTCACTGGATGGGCGTCGTGATAAATATATACTCTTTTCTGCAAACGGCGTCACCGCCCACACGTTTACAGATCAAGAGCCCTTGGAAGGTCATCCAGGTATATGGGCACTCTCCGACTCCAACGTGGATGTCAAGATCCCAATGGACGCTTTCACAAACACTGCTGGCGTTCGTGTCTTCCAGGCAGCTTCCCCTGCTAGGGAACGCTGGAAACAGTGGACGGAGGAAACGACAGTGAGGCTGTATTTCATGGACCTCCCGTCCCACGAAGAGATCAAGCATCTTGCGTGCGTCACGAACCTTGTTCGTCGTGCACAGTTCTGAGTTAGCTGACCCATCAGTGCTCTTAGCCGCGTTTTAGGGCACGACGTTGACACAATGAAAGCCTTTGCAGACAAATGGGGACGCGTTCCTTACACGTTATTGGAGCTCTGTGAAGATCCACGCTACGAGACACGGCTTCAACAGTGCACTCAGTATCATGCCGAAAGTGTTGTCAGAGATCTCAACTTAGCTTTAGGGGCAGTCAGGCTGTGCGATAATCCACGTTTCCCTGGTGCATTCAGCATTTTCTTCACAAGACCTCAGAGGAAGGGTGATGTTATACATCACCATCTTTTCACCGCGTTGGTCCCTACCACTTGGATCGCCGACATTTTAGGCGACGCGAGTCTATCACAGACAGTTACCAAGCGAAATGATTTTTTCAACGTCGTGTCTCTGCACCCCGAAACCCGTGCGACAGCAGGGTGGCTATTCAAAAAACTAGTAATGCATGATTTCCTGAATCAGGGCGGCAAACCTATATTGATCCACTGGCATAAAGAAGGCTCTGAGCACCCCGAGATATTCACCCCCCTCCAATCTGAACTACGTACCGACGTTGATGATTTGCTTGGTGACCCCTCCTTCTACTGGCACCCCCAGGAGACGAATCTTGAGGGACTCGATGGTGCCTTGGTCACCAAAGATCGTGTCCTTCTTTTGCAGATGACACTCAAGAGGACCCGCCGCAGCCCTGAAGGAGGTGTGGCAAAGGTATGGAAGCATTCAAGCAAGACCTTGAGGGGCCTGAAATGGGAGTTACTATTCATTGGTCGTGGTGAAGACAGCATCAAGCACATCGCAGATAATTATGCTGAGAAATTGCAGTGTGGCGATGTGGGAACAATGGGCCATGCCAAGGATGTAGGTTCAGTTCAAATGTGCTGCTTGCCAGTCGGACACGCCGTTATTCGCCCTGACCATGGAATATCGAAGGACTTCAAGTTCAATGTAAATCATTAATTATATCCAGAGGAGTTTTGCTGATCACATGCCTTCTATGTCAGGCGGCTAGCACTGGGGAGGAAGGCATGGATTCGTCCTAAGAGGTAGAGGTTAGTATGGTAAATGTAGTATAGTTGTGTAGCCCGATCCATGTGTATTTTTTGATGCCCAATCTCTTGATCTGTGAAAATTGTTGCGAATAGCATTGATGCCTGCATTTACGCTGATTGGTCATTTGCCACCTCGTTGCGCTGCACGCTAATGGTGAGAGCGAGGGCGAGGATGAGCGAAGGCAAGGCGAGGGCGATAGTAACTTGAATATGATGGCAATACTCTGGCAAATGACCAATCGGCGTAAATGCAGGCGTCGATGCTACTCGCCATGACTTTCACAAGATCAGGAGATTGGAGCATCAAAAAATACACATGGATCGATAAACTCGGGCTACACAACTATACTACATTTACCATACTAACCTCTACCTCTTAGGACAAATCCATGTCTTCCTCCCCACCCTCTGACACTCCTGATTCTGCCCCAGTGCTAGCCGCCTGACATAGAAGGTATGTGATCAGCAAAACTCCTCTGGATGTAATTAATGATTTACAGTGAACTTGAAGTCCTCCGGTATTCCATGGTCAGGGCGAATAGCGACATGTCCGACTGGCAAGCGGCACATTTGAACCGAATCTACATCCTTGGTGTGGTCCCTCATTCCCAGATCGCCACACTGCAATTTCTCGGCATAATTATCTGCAACGTTCTTGATGCTGTCTTCATCATGACCAATGAATAGTAACTCCCACTTCAGGCCCCTCAAGGTCTTGCTCGAACTGTTCCATACCTTTGCCACACCTCCTTCAGGGCTGAGGTGGGTCCTCTTGAGCGTCATCTGCAAAAGAAGGACACGATCTTTGGTGACCAATGCACCATCTAGTCCCTCAAAATTCGTCTCCTCAGGGTGCCAGTAGAACGAGGGGTCACCAAGCAAATCATCAACCTTGGTACGTAGCTCCGATCGGAGGGGGGTGAACATCTCGGGGTGCTCAGAGCCTTCTTTATGCCAGTGGATCAATATAGGTTTGCCGCCCTGATTCAGGAAATCATGCATTAGTTTTTTGAATAGCCACCCCGCTGCCGCACGGGTTTCAGGTTGCAGAGACACGACGTTGAAAAAATCATTTCGCTTGGTAACTGTCTGTAATAGGCTCGCGTCGCCTAAAATGTCGGCGATCCAAGTGGTAGGAACCAACACAGTGAAAAGATAGTGACATATAACGTCACCCTTTCTCTGAGGCCTTGTGAAGAAAATGCTGGATGCGCCTGCGAAACGTGGATTATCGCACAGCTTGATTGCCCCTAAAGCTAAGTTGAGATCTCTGACAACCTCTTCAGCATGACTCCGAGTGCGCTGTTGAAGCCATGTCTCGTAGCGTGGATCTTCACAGAGCTGCAGTAACGTGCGAGGAACGCGTCCCCATTTGTCTGCAAAGGCTTTCATTGTGTCAACGTCGTGCCCTAAAACGCGGCTAAGAGCACTGATGGGTCAGCTAACTGTGCACGACAAACAAGGTTCGTGACGTACGCAAGATGCTTGATCTCTTCGTGGGACGGGAGGTCCATGAAATATAGATTCACTGTCGCTTCCTTCGTCCAATGTTTCCAGCGTTCCCTAGCAGGGGAAGTTGTCTGGAAGACGCGGACATCGGCAGTTTTTGTGAAAGCGTATATGGGGATCTTGACATCCTTATTGGAGTCGGAGAGTGCCCATATACCTGGGTGATCTTTCAAGGGGAGCTGATCTGTAGACGTGTGGGCGGTGACGCCGTTTGCAGAAAAGAGTATATATTTATCACGACGCCCATCCAATGAGATTTGAACTGCCACTGGCTGCTTCTCCCGAAGCCGTTCGACGACAGCATACACGATAAACACTGACTTTCCTATGGCTTATGATCAGCAATCCGGCATCGAGGTATATCAACTGTCTACCAATGCCAGGGTGTCCAGTGATACATGCACCCCTCGAGTAGAGAGTGTCTTGCCCGTATAACTCGTTCATTGCGTTGCGATATTCTTCGAACACTAAGAGCTTGTCCGTCTTCAATAAGGGTATGCAGAAAGACTGCAGTGCTTTGCGATGATTCCCGAAGTCGAGATACTCCACGGCGGGAAATTGAGGGGAAAGGTTCCGCTTGAAGATGGAGTCGTTGCCCCAAACATCCTGCCTAAAAGCTTCCAGCAAGGCAAGTTTGCGCTTTGTTTCACTGGACATTGTGAAGTCTAAGAGAGAGGGGCGAGTGCCTTCGGATGGTTAGGACTCCTAGAAAGGAAAGCAAGTGATGTCATGGATGCTACTCGGTCAGAATATTTGGTGCTCCCTGCGCATCAATAGTCTAAGACCCGGGGTTTGGGTAGGCGTTGCGCCCCCATCGACACCGTGTTTACAGCGGACAGGAACTTTGCCCTAGTAGCGTGGGCGCTTAGTATTACTTGCACCAAAACGCCCCCTACAATTTCTGATTTATTCTGCGAGATCTGCCGCTCAGAATGCTACGCTGTAACAACATTTTTTTTTTTCGCCGGATTGAACTCGAGGTGATCAGTCAACAAAATCGCGAAAATCGAAGATTCCGCTCGCTTGGAAAGTGCCAGCTCTGGAGCAGGTTTCTATTTTTCGCCGAGCTCAAACGGCGCGGTTGATCAGCCTTGTGCAACTTGTCCTGTCCATCAAAGGGCATGTTGGGAGGTGCCCAGTTGTTTTTGGTGAGGTATTGACAGTTGATTATTCGTCCGAGACCGTTTCTAATTCCACGGCCCCTCCAGGCACCCCTGGACCCGCAAGTCAGACCAAGGCATTCATATTGCGGACGAGAAGCCTATGGACGGCTAGCGTGAATCAAATCCCGTTCTTTGACGCGTCCCCGTGGTAAAGTGCCATGGACCATGCGTGGTCACGCATCCATATTGATATCGATCGCGAACCCGTCCCGTTGAAGACACCTGGACGGAACAACAGCACTAGGCTTCGACGGGAATTGTGCAAGTTCCGATGGGCCGGTGTAGCACTGTCGCCTCTAGGGCAGCCTTGACCATTCAACGACTCAAAGGCCGGTGCGAAGGGGCGTCGGACGCGAGCTTCGGAGTCGCCATCATCTTCGAGTGCGACTGTCGGCCCGAACTTGTTTTCACGCTCAAACCAGCTGGGATTTGCCATTAGAATCCGGCTTGCGACGGCCGTATGGTTGGCAACATGCTTCGCGACGCTCTCACCCGGAGAGATGTTGGCTGATAACTTCCAAGCGATGGTTAATATTAGGATCAAAGTGATGGATTAATCGATTACCACATCGAAAGCTTCCTGCCAAGTTTCTATCGTCAAGGCGCGATGTGTGCTTCGAAGGAGAAGTCGCGGTGACCTAAACTTGGTCTGATATGTACAAAACTGCCCGTAAAAGCAACGTAAAAGGTACATATGGGTTATCTAAGGTATGGGGATTAGGAAGGAGCCGACCGTATATAAGCCACCATCCAAGCGTGATGGGGATTGACAGAAACCTTTCCTTCGGGCGCGATTCCATCAGGATGGCCACCCGACAGTCACACCCGACAGCAAAAATTTGGTGGAGCAATGTTGTTTTATTTATCTCTGTTCATATCGGTGCCTTGCTCGGGGTTTTCTGGATGCCCCCGAATCGCGTCGCCCGAGCGACCCTATGCATGTCTTTCATACTCTGGCAATTGGCTGACTTTGGGTGAGCACGTAGGAAACGAACGAGCCCGAGCATGCGTGTACTCACCATCCGATGAAAAGCGTGACCATCGGTTATCACAGGTTCTATTCGCATCGTGCCTTTCGAGCAAGCCTTCCGGTGCGAGTGGTAATCATTGCTCTTGGCTCGAGTGCTTTCCAAGGATCCATCAAAGTACGTGGAGGATATAACATTAATTATCCAACATGTTGACCATTTATCCAGTGGTGGTAGGCTCATGATGTCCCGGTCCCAAAGAGCAGCAACTGACAAGAATACAGGTGCCTTCGACACCGTCTACACCACGTGAGGGAAGCAGTCTTTTCACTTTGTAAACTGCTCTCATCGAGCTTCACAAGCGGTTCACGGATGATCCTATTCACGACCCGTGAGCTTTGAAATCATTCAAAGGAGCACGAAGTTTGACCTCATCGCAACCCAAAGATATGCGGCGACACGAGGGCTCTTTTATTCTCACATGGGATGGATCTTCTTCAAACCAAAGTACGAACGTATCAATACTGTCGACCAGGAAGACCTCAACAGTGATCCGCGTGAGTGAGAGAAGCCGAAAGAAATCCGTTCTCGGTCCTAATGACAGCATGATAAGTTGTTCGTTTTCAACACAAGTATTATGGTCAGTACGCCATCATAACATTGCTTCGAGTTCGTCTTCAGGGTTTTCAGTTCCGATTGCATTCATTCTCGGCTTCGTTTTCCCGGTATCCCTAGGTTATTCCTGGGGGGACCCTGTCGGAGCGTTCATCTATGGAGGATTAGTAACCAGACTAGCAAGTGAGTCTATAGTCGTGCCAAGCGACATTCCGACCTGATGTCCTCCCAAGTCTGGCATACTACCTTTCTGGTAAATTCGTAAGTGAGGAACATCAGGACTCGGGAGGCTTTAGTCAAGCAGTCGGCAGATTAGCGCACTGGAACGGCTTGCAGCTGTACTCTGACGAAGACACCTCCAAGAGCAATTTGGTATGCTCCTATACCAGGGTTGGACCAAGATAACTCAATCTTCTAGTTATTGGCCATCTTGACCTGCGGAGAAGGAAACCATAATTTCGTGCGTTGCCACAGCTCGTCCTGCAAAGCCCGTCTTTATAATTCCGCTTTTTTAGCATGTCAGATATATATCCGATTTCCGGTCGACGAGACGCTCACTGTTGGCTAGCACGCATTTCCCCATGATTATAGGTCTGGCCCGTCCAAACTAGATTGGGACCCGTCGAAATGGATCATTGACGGCCTTCACTATTTCGGTTTAGTCACGTCCGTTCGACGCGCGCGTCCACAGGACATTGATGAGGCTAGGTACTACATGAGACAGAAGGCGCTGGGGAAAGAAATGGTGACAACCGAAGGAGACGAACCATGGAGTGGAAAAGAGTGGACCATCGAGGAGACGCAAGCATACGCCACTTCGAACCCTGCACGATATCTCATCGTCATCGATGGCTTCGTTGTGGACGTGACTGAATATCTCAGAGAACATGTGAGTCGAGTTACAGGACTTGCTCACTCTAGGTCTGACTTGTACGGAAAGCCGGGGGGCGCGAAGCTACTCCGAGGCTACGCCATTCGAACCGAACAAGATGGACAGTCATGGAAGGATGCGAGCTGGGCTTTTGAAGGAGGACTGAATAACCACTCCAGAGCAGCGAAGCGAAGGATGTACGGTTTGCGTGTCGCTAAGCTCAGGCTAAAGGCTTGAATATTACTGTTAGTCTGAAAGGCAGAGGTCGCGGCTTTTGTTCTGCATCACAGCGACCTCGTGGTAGTACTTAGTCTTGACTTGACCCTGGTTTGTTTGGCAAAGGTCTCCAAAGTAAACAAACACCCTTGCTTTGGTACAACGCTCCCTGTATCATTCCAACCAATGTCAGAAAATTTCGACCTCGAGGAGCTCGTCCACCTCGAACAGACGTTCGCAAGCTCCGAGCCTCTTTT
>QGOI01016198.1:0-21143 GCA_003313885.1 Boletus sp. MG55 | reverse complement strand
ACGCCGACTTATAGAGTGTTACATGGTTCGTTTCAGGCTGAAAATGGCACTTTTCCACTTGGAGAGGCGGTGTTCGGGTTCGCCAAGGCTTCGTCTCTTGATAGGAACTATTTGCTACGAGGTATGATCACTTTACGCTACCTTTATTGACCGCGGCGTTCACCGAGATCCCAAGGTTGTCACAGGGAACCGAGCTGGCCGTGGTGGCGACAACCTCTTCCGTGGTGGCTATTGCCCGCTCTTGTCCCAACCTACTCGGTTGCCTCATCACTCGCAAACATGCAGAAACTTTGGAGCTGGCAGCTTTTGGCGATGGTCCTCTTCGCATGTGCGGCATTCACCGCCAACAAGCTTGGTAACACCTTCCTGCCTGACGCTGGCGACGTCGTATCCGCCTTTGGGGCCCTGATCATCGGTCTACTCGGGAATTTCTATTCGCGGATCGTTCGTGGGACATCGTTTACCTCGACGGTTACAGGCGTTCTTTTCCTTGTACCCGTACGTGGACGGGAAGTTCCGTGCCTGCCGCTTATTTATTTAAGTTTACAAACTTTCTTACAGTTTGGCATCGCGGAGGGAGGAACGCTCATAGACACCGACTCGAACTCGACGGAGCAGTTCTCGTCGGGCTTTTCGCTGGCTATACGTATGATTCGGGTTGCCATCGGAATAACGCTCGGTCTTTTTGTCAGCCAAATGTTTGTCTATGCCTTGGGGCGTAGAAAAAACGTAGCGCACTTTGCGTTCTGACGTTGGCGAGCCGTGGTACAATTATTAGGCATACTCGTACGCAAGGCAGCATGTTCCCCAAAGTTATCTATTAATTACAACGAAGTCGCTCTACGAGTAATGATTACAGTGCTGTGTCGGAAAATAAGGATCTCGTCAAGATGAAGTAAAATGAGGACATGCGTCGGTCAACATAACTTATTACCCAAACAACTGGTTCAACTCCTCCATCCGCCGTTGCAGCATGTCAGCTTTGCTGAAGTTCTGACCCAAGGTCATATTGGCCAATTCAGTTTTTTTCCGCTGAACTTCTAGCAGGCGGTCCTCTATAGAGTTTTCGATGATGAGTTTGACTGTTGTGACGGGGCGTGTTTGCCCCAGACGGTGCTATAGGGTAAACCATGAGTGAAGGAAAGTTAATGTATATTAAGTGGCGGCGCACGATGCGATCAACAGCCTGATTCTCTACAGCTGGGTTCCTGTGACGAGTGGGTAAGCAAACTCAAGGACAAAGACTCAGAAAATGCATACCAATAGGGATCCATCAAGTAAACTCGTTGTGCAGCAGTCAGGTTCAATCCAACCCCACCAGCTTTTAAGCTGACGAGAAGAATCTCGCAAGCCGGGTCGTATTTGAGGGCATCCATGGCTCTTGTCCGATCATCACGTTTCATAGTGCCGTCCAAGCGGTCGTAACGAATTCCAGCAGCATCCAGAGCGTCTTCGATCCTAAAAACGTCATGAGTATGTGAATCGTTAAAGTAAGGCAGGTACAGCCATACTTGTCGAGCATGGTTGTCCATTGCGAGCTGGTGGCCAAATATTTAGTTTCTTCTCGCCTACGGAACTGCTACTTACAATACCACGGTCTTGATAATTCCATCGTCAACCCGCTGTCCCTGATCGTCTACCATTTCCAACTCAAGCGAGTCAGGATCATAATTGACGGAATATGGATTCGCCTTGGAGAATTGAATAAGATCATTAAGCAAAGCTTTGACCTTGGTTGAGGGTGTGAAACTCTCCGGGCATGTTCCCTTTGACTTCTTTTCCCGCTTGCCAGACTTCTTTTTCGACGAATCTTGAGGCTGACTATCAGGCCGTACTTGTATGGCATCCTGAGGGGAAAGTCCAGTCTGACAAGCGGAACATGACCGTCGGACATCCGGCGGCACGTCTGGCCATCCAGGACATACGCACAACCGATAACAGGCAAGGCAGAAAAGGTGCTGACAGCGGGTTAAGACGAGAGATGACGTTGACGGGCTATTGGCCCTTGTTGAGGCTCGAGACGTTGTCCCTTTTGCTTTCCGGCCACGCTTGGGTGCCGACGGTCCGTCGTCCATACACGCCCCACCCTCCATGATTTGTTGAGTCTCCGGGGAAACGCATAGTTCCTCGCCGCACTCTACGCACTGCGTTGTCGCCGCCTCCCTCAGCAGTGCAACAATTGCGGCTGCACGAGAGGGGTTGAGACCTTCCCGTTCAATGGCAGCCGCAAGGTCCTCATAACTGCAGGGCTCTGTCGGCTGAGCGCCTCCGGGTCGCTTGCCTTCGACAAGCTCAAAATGATCACATATTTGCCGCAAGCGCAAAATCTTTTGCAAGATCCCGACGTAATTCTTCATAACCTCGTTTTTGTTCGATAACTCGTTGAACTCAGCTTTGGATTCCGTGAAAAACTGGTCGTAAATCGTTTGCTCGTGCGAATCGAATTTGAGGTAGCGGAGTTCATCGCGACGAGGTGGAAGATTGAGAATTTTCTTTCCATCAGTGGTTTTTGTTTCTTTGGTGCGGCGGAGGGTAATGCATTTCATGATGGTCTGAAGTCGGGCAACACCCAGCGATTGCCCATACTTGACAGGAGTCCCGATGAATTCTGTCCAGACGTTCTTGTCATCGAAAGGTTCTAGACGCAAGAACTTGATCAATGCGAAAACGTCGTCGAGCTTGTTCTGGACAGGAGTTCCCGTTAGGCAGAGTCGACGGTCAGCAACCAAGTCGCATGAGGCACGACTGCCTACGGTTCCAATCTCCTTAATAGAGCTGTATCATCGTGAGTTTGTGCTAGCTAAACACTGTTTGGCAGAACATACTGGGCTTCATCAAGTACAACCCTAAACCAGTGGATGGTTTGTAGAGCACTGGTGGCCTCCACTGCAACATTAGAGAACGACTTTTTCCGTTTCATCCCTGCCCGCTTTGGTTTCGGTAACCGTATTACTTGATTTCCATGTTCATCAATCTCGACACCTGGGAATCCTCCATCACTATCGCCTTCCTCTTCATCATCAGCTTCAAGAGACGTGATACTCCGCGTTTGCTTTGAGTACTCAGAAGCCAATGTTGCATATGTCGTGATAACAGCATCAAACTCGGCCAGGAAGGCTGAATCCGGCCGACGCGCATTCCCATGGTATACATATACCCGTAATGGACGCCCACGCACTGGACGGTGGGATGGCTTCATGTCGGGACTGGGCTCTTGCTGTGAAAGCGTTGTCTGAGAAGGCGGTGTACCAGTACCAGACGTGTTGGTTGCCGCAGAACAGGTCATTCCACCACCTCCAACTACGGAAACTTCTCCACGCCAATGCTCGCGGAACTGATCCTCCCAATTCGACACCGTTGAGAGAGGGCAAATGATGAGGGTCGCTCGACTTTTGACCTTGATACGACATGCACGCGCATATTCAGCTTCTGCCTTGTCCTGAGCCTTTGCTGTCTTTGCTTTCCCCTTTCCAGAGTCGGATGTGCTAGGCATCCCCCAAACACTCCTAGAGAAATGTGCAGCGGAAAGGGTATCCTCGAGGAAGCTTCTATCTGGAGGAGCGGGAGGAGGAGGCAACGGGGAAGCAGCGAAAGCACGAGCGGCATCCAAGGTAGCAGCTATGAGGGCGACACACGTTATCGTCTTGCCAAGACCCATCTGGTGTAGTAACATGCATATAAATTACGTAATATTGATTTCCAAAAAGCAAAGAACGTACATCGTCAGCAAGAATGGCCCCTTTCGCTTCCTGTGGTTCATGAAAGAGCTCCCTCTGGGTCACGATGTGGAACCATGATTGTTGTCCAGAATGAGGGTTCACCCTGTTCTGCCACAAAGAGGAATAGCGGCCATCACTACAACGTTTCTCGCGTTCACGCTCAAGAAGGAAAGTAAGCGCTTTCTTCTGATGGGGATAAAGGGGTGTCCCAACTTCATGTGCTTTTCATAAAATGAAACAAGTCAGCGGGTGAAGCAGTGACGAGTGGGAACAATGAATGAGAGTTACCAGGTTCAGTCTCAGAGACCTCATCTCCGCTTCGCAGACTCTTGAAGAGCTCCTCTACCTGATTGCGCTGAATTTCGAGCGTCTTCCCAGACACGGCAGGTGCGGTCCAACGAGAACTATTTCCTCCTGGACCGGAGTAAGCAGGCCGAACGGGAGGCAAAGGCTGATGGTGTCCTCCAGGAGGAGGATTGTGCGGATTGCAATAATGATAATTAGCAAGGCGTTGGATGTCATACGGAGGGGATGGGTGATCGAGCAGAAGCCCACACTGGTGGAGATAATTTCCGACGACGGTGATATTACCCTTCGGAGTATAAACAAGCATCTGTAATGGAAGAATGGGGAGCTGCGGTAGAATGAGACAGACGCGTTCTAGCGGAGCTGGGTCAAAGGGTGAGGTATACTCACATTTGGCATGCCACGACGCACTTTAGCGTCTAATCGGATAAGACCTTTTCCTAACATCGGGCCAAGGTGGGCTGCTACTTTCTGCTCGACAACGCCGAAGGCCTCACCCTGGCTTACTTCACCGGAGGGGGATTTGATGTGCGGAGTTTTGATATGGATGGTTTCTGTTGCACCTGGCTGTTTATGAGGGTTGTGCTCGTACTGAAGACGCACGCTTGCCCAATCGGCTTCTGCCTTTGACGGATCAGGCGTCTGGAGATACGGAACTGGATAGAGAACCAAGGCAGTAATTGTAAGCTGTCCAATGCAAACGGGGGTTCTGGGTGAGAGATCGTCCGGGAGTGAATTAGGAGGAAGGGGAGAGGCAGGGGGAGAGGGGGAATGAGTGAGATCAATGACATTGTTCGGTGGGTGTGTGGATGTGGGTCGGTTTGTGAATGGATGGATGAGAGAGGTGCCATTTTGAGGCGAAGGGAGGTGTTGATGGGGGCGGGGAAGCGAAGGGACTGGAAAGACGGGGCGATAGGCCGGGGTGTGTAACATCGGCGGTGGCTTTGGCGCGTGTGGCGGGACGGGGAGCGAGTAGGGAGAGAAAGCATACGTGTGCGCGGGTCTAGCTTCAGCCCGAGCGCGTGCTAATGGCAGAGAGACATCGTCATCCCCGGTCAGGTCAATGTGCGTGGGCTCGGACAGGGCAAGGTTGGACATCGACATGGACGGCACAGAGTGGGCATCGCGCATGACGACGGGCGCTGTCGAACGGCAGCAGCGAGGACGGCGACGACGACGGACGGAAAGCCTGTACTGGGTGGGCACTACAGCAACTGTGCAAAGAACCGTCACGGACGTCGCTGGACAACTCGTTCGCTCGTATCTTCGGCATCCACTCGGCACCACTTCTCAACTTCTCTGCATGAGTAAGCAGACTTTCCCACGAACACTACTATGCAATGGAGTGACATTTCCTATCTAGTATGACCCCTTTCTTGACAGTCTAAGGTACTACTATATCCACATCACCCGCCTTGTGTTGCATCTTGTCAGACGAACGAAATTGCACATAGAAAAAAACAACCAGACGTACGAGGTGCCCATCCCATTGCATAGTACGCCGCTCTCGCCGCCTCCTCCTTTGCGATTTGCTTACTCGGCCCACTGCCCTTGCCTCTCTCTATCCCATTCACTTCAATGCATCACCCAGGATGAGCATCATTTCGGTAGTTAAAAAGTCGTTTCTTGCTTACCGACGCAAGTCACATGCCACTTTCCCGCGTGCGGCGGTCCGGAGAATGATGCAGGGTAGTCGACACCCAACCCTCGCTGTGTCGCTGTTTGGTTGAATAGCGGCAAAAACGCCGAATGTGGTTGCGCAGGTGCCAGTGGATTCCCAAAAGTAGGCATTGCCTTTGGAGGAGGAGGTTGTATTGGAGGGGGTATGTTTGGCGGAGGTGGAGGCGGAGGCGGAGGCAGAGGCAGAGGCAGAGAACCACTAGTTTGGGCGTACGGGTTGTAGTGCGTGGGCTTATAACCGCCTGACAAACTAAGGAGTGCGTGTTGCAATGGCTGTGTCGAGAATCCCTGCAGTGACTCTTCAACCTTGGGCCGTTTCCCAGATTGTTCCTCAAAGTCCGCGGGTTGAAGGTCAAACGTCGCTCTATCCTTGAACATACTGACAGATAATCGTAGGAGGGCTCCAATCCATTGTTGAACAGTCGTCAATCCACTTTCGCAGAAGACTGCACCGAGATAAGCGAGAAACAGCAGACGGCCTTGCTGCAATCTAGTTTCAGTACTGTAGATCTCGCCGAATCGGACAGACGCACCACCTACCTCGGCCTCGGCTACTGCTAACGGAAACGATGGATCGTAGCGTAGTTCATCTCGTAGTCGGTAAAAACTGGCCCATGTGTTGATGATCTCCACCGATAATAGCTTTTGCCTCTGTGCCTTCCTAGAGCATCGTCTCATGACACTGTGAGCTCATGGTAGTTGCGCTCACCTCAATCTCGTTTCTTGTTAACATCGGCCTCCTATTAAACAGCAGCTGTGTCGTCATCATCTCCAATATATGGGACCCGAGAACCGATAAACGTTCGTTGTCGCGATATTTGGCGTGGCATGCAAGTCGGAGGGATTTATGAGTAAACACTTCCAACATAATCTGTCCAGAAAGCTTGGGCAACTCTGGCAAATCTTCTGGAGGCGCGTCGTACGTCATAGATCGCTGCCGTTTGCGCGAGCTCGGATTTGGCCCAGATTCAGAAACCGTTTCCATTTCCATAGGCGATGGATCTGCGATGTTGAACGTTCGGAGACGGGGAGTAAGAACCATCACCCTGTCAAGTAATACCGAACTTTCGAATAGCGGAGGTATTTATTTTTGCCAAAGCGCCTTGCCCGGCAAGTGTGTACTTCGAGCCGGGAGCTGTCTCGTGAGTTGGTGGTGAGAGAAATGTGAATGTCAGACTGTTCGCAGAGAGGAGCCACATCACTTTACGTACTTACGATGCTAAGCGTCGGAGTACGATACGCATGGTCAACTTTAAAGACTGGATATACACAGGATACGACTTGGTCATATGTACAATACGGTAGGTCTAGTAATAAGATTACCTCGATTACAGCATTGCCTATCATAAATCTTTATTATTCTAGCTTCGGGGGGGAGAGCAGAGCGTTAAGATCATGTCTGCATCGTGTCATGTCCAGATTGGCCTGCTTTCTCAGCCTCGCGCTTTCGCTGCTTGAGAAGACGTCGAAGTTTCTTGACTATATGCCCTTGAGACGGGTCCCCAGATAGTCGTAAAATGTGCTTTGTGATGCTAGGACCCAGGTTAGAGAAGAGGGCAGTCTTGCTTAACTGCGAACGGACCTATGGGTGTCCTGGTGGAAAACTGGGCAGTTCTCGATAGGGTGTTGGGGTCCAAGACACACTGGGCAACCAGAAAACCCAGTCTGTTTCTGCTTCTTCGATAAATTCTCGGGCACTCCGTCGGGCGAAGACACCCGTTTGGAGGGCAGCACCACAGGTAACGAGTGGTCTAATGGAAGGGTAGAGTGTCTGCTCACAATGCTTCGCCGATCTTGCTGGAGGGACCCCCGGTTATCCTGATACGCAACCGCCTGCTGAGGAGGAGGGGGAGGAATTCTATGCGCAGGCACTTTTGATGACGACTCGTGGCGGTCTTCGAGAGCCACATGACGGTTACTCCACTCATTGGCTTTCACGGACGTCGAAGCGGATCCCGCTTTGGATACCAATTTGAGAGGTTGACCAACCAAAAGACGGCCTTGACCTCGACTGTGCAACGTTTGCTCTATGGCTTCGATAGCAGCTTTCTGTACATGTTTCCTGAACGCAATATTCAGAATACAGGACAAATACGCACTCTGTATTCCCATGGCTCATCTTCTGTATGATTCAACAGGATATCCCGGTACTCAATGAGATTTGAGGTACTGTCCATCATACTGCAGGCACCAGGTCCATGACTGCGTCCGCAAAGGCCGCATTCTTGAATATCGTGATATGGAAGGGTTAGTCCTGACTGTGTAGCTGGAAACGGAGTAGACAAATTACGCAGTTGTCTCAAAGGTGATGCCGGAACCCATGGATGTTCCTGGTCGACATCCATCGACTCCGTCGTGGCATCTGAGTCAGCACCAGCATCATGATGAGCGAAAGCATCGTATGCATCAGAATCCGACGATGTCCCTGATTTTGATAATCGACCCTTCTTTTTGCCTTTGCCTTTAACTTTAGCAGGAGTCTCTTCTGGACCATCTAGGAAGTCAAGTTGTTGCTGCAAGACACAAATCAGCCATAGAACACGGTGCATATCTCTTGGACAAACCTGGGGCAAAGCGGCAGCAGCCTTTCGACGAACGCCACGGCCTGTCACCTCTTTTTCCTTGGCTGCATCCCTCTCAGCAGCTATACGTTCTAGCGCCTGGGCCCATGAATCTCCATGATCGATATCGGGCACGGTGTCTCCAACGTCTTCCAAGACATCCTTCTCGGCTGCCCATACCTTGGCAAAGCTGAACTTTAGACCGGGCTCGCTGGCAACATCCCTTTCGTCCCCTTCGACCTCTGTTCTCTCGATGAGTTTATCAAGGTCATGGTCGCTGTCTAAGTGTGACGGCTAAGCTGGCACCTGGAAAGAGACCCGAGATGCTACGCACAAACAATATCTTTCGAACCCTGGTCCCCTTCCTCAAAGAGCGCCTTGGCACCGAAGGTGAGAATTGATCTCAGGTCGTCGCCGCCATTCTCATCGTCATCCATTTTCTGTACGATCAGATGATCGAGGACTAACTTTTTCTTGCCTGCCTGCATGATTCGTTCTGCGAGATTCATCAGACAGGGATGGTTCTCTAAAAAGCAGTATCTACCTTCAGCAGAATCTTTTACCATGACTTTGAACACGAGACATGTCTTCTGTTGACCATAACGATGCGAACGAGCAATTGCCTGGACATAGATTTAGAGCACGACGAGAGTAAAGAAAAATATTCTCATACTTGAAGGTCCTTTAATATGATTAATCATGAGTCAGGCAGTTGAAAACAAGAGACCGTCCACTGACCTGATGGGGATTGAAATCCGGATCATATATAATGACTGTATCTGCCGTGTAGAGGTTGATACCAACACCACCAGCGCGAGTGGTAAGCAGATATATGAAATATTCCGAATCTGGATTATTGAAGTCATCCATGCCCTTCTGTCTGACCGCTTGTTTCGTTCCACCGTCCTGGACAAGGGTAAGTTAAGGCCAAATCGAAAAACCGGTGAACGCACGAGTCTAAGATATTTATAGTTCTCGCCGTTCAAGAAGTCCTCGATAATGTTGAGAGCAATGACAAACTGAGGAGATCCATTAAACCCAGTCGGATGATACGAAGCCGCGAGACTTACTTGACTAAATAAGAGTACGCGATGTCCCCTTGCCTTGAGTTTTGGTAACAGTGATTTCAGTAGTCGAAGCTTCGCACTAGCGTCGATCAGTTTCTCATGAGCCTCGCGCGGCTCAAGGCCACGAGGCTCAATGTCATCAGATATCAGGTAGGGATGTTGGATGCACCTGACACTATCCGTGAGGATGGCCAATGGCAACCTGCATGAGTACATACTTTCGTAACTGCATCAGCATGTTGTTCATATTCGTCTTGGAGACTCCTGCACGACCTGCTGTAACGGTCGACACTTGGGTGAGGTGCTTGAGAACATCTAAATTCTGGCCTGAAGCAAAGTTCATCATCCAGCCATACACATTGCATCAAAGCTCACTGAGAATCGATCGATAGATCTCCTTCTGTAGAGGAGTCATCGAGACTGGCACAATGACCTCGTTCTGCGCAAATATATGTTCAGAAGACTGTACCCGAGGGGGGATCTAAATACCTTAGATGGGAGTTGAAGTACTTCACTCTTCATGCGGCGCAGGAAGTACGGCTTTAATCTCACGTGCAGTTGGCGTACTAGGTCTTCGCTGAGCTCTTCATACTCCTTCTCAAGTGCTTCAAGATCCCGCCACTTATCGCGGTCAAGGAAGTTCATCAAGTTGAATAGTTCACGGATATTGTTGTTCAACGGGGTCTGAGAGAAAATGTTGAATGAAATTTTGAGATAGTATGAATTTTGACTGACCCCTGTCATGATAATCCGGTGGATTGGCTTGAGCTCGTTTAATTTTTTGAAGAGCAGACTAGTATCACTTTTAACTTGCGACGGATATGAAATCAAGATTCAAAGATGTCAGAGAAACACTCACGGCGCTGACCCTCATCAACCACCAGGATCCCCCAACGGCCTACACTCTTGAAGACAGTGGTGAAATCCCTGGGGTTCGTGACAGTCTCATATGTAGTGACGAGGACATGATATTTCGGCTCGCGCTTCGGCTCGTGAAATAGCTCGTATCGCATGATCACATCCCTCGACTTGGCTTCCCCAAAGAAGGGTACTACCCTGAGTCTGGGAGCCCAGCGCGAAAACTCCCGAACCCAGTTGGTAATTGTGGAGTTTGGTACAACAACAAGAGCAGGAGCCGCACTGAACTTTTCGACTAATGTCCCGAGAAATGTGACGATCTGAACCGTTTTGCCCTACAAAGAAAACATCAGAGCAGGCAGAAAATTGACAGTGAACGACGAACCAAACCCATTTCATCGGCTAATATAGAAGGCTGTCGATTCCACCAGTTGTCGCAAAGCCAGTTATACCCATCGATCTGTAGGCTTATAAGCAAAGTACTTGATCAGAATAAAGCCACAAACTTGGAATTTCATGAGCTTGAGGTGATTATTCTGTCCAAGATCAGGCTGTTCATCGAGATCTCGTTTGAGAGCAAAGGCGCCGTAACCGTTTTCGACACGAGCATCAATATCTTTTCGTGTCTTTTGAACGGAAACTTTCCGAGAATCGATGAAATGCTGGAATGCACGCTCATAGGCACTATACCCGGGTTCTCCGCGGCGAGGTGGAGAATCCCAAGTCACTGTCGAAGAATTAAGAGAGTATCGTCGTATACAAGCTTGGGATACCGACCTTCCTCATACCCTAGGTCCTTCCACTTAACGAATACCCATATAATTTCGTCGATGTGCTCAACCGATAAAACTTGGCCCGTTCTCGACAACCAGTCATCCACTTCCTCCATTAATGAGCCATCGGGCTGTTCACCCTCCGCGTACGCCCGCTCTCGCTGTTGTGGAGGACTTAGAGGCGAGTCATCGACCTGACCGCGACTGACACCCTTCTTTTTGTGCTTTCCGTTCGTGCTTAAGGAGGGATTCCAGAACCGCACATCGAGAACACGATCAATGGCTTTCCAAGCTGGAGGGATTCGACGCTCAGCGTCGGGTAAAGGACCGAGCGAAGCATGCTTCGGTTCAGTTGAGGCGCGGAGTTCAGGAGTGACGTCTGTGCTGGGTTCGAAGGGGATCGGTTGCCTGTCGGCACCACCAAGTTTGTCGACATCTATAGCTGTCTCGTCGGATTCTGGTTCGTCTAGAAGCGGGACTTTGGAACCCTTGGCAAGGAAGTGTTTCAATTTCGACAAGTTGGTCGAAACCAGCCACATATGAGATACCCATTGCGTCCGTCGATAGCTCCGGTCTGTCCATTTCACTAGGTATTCCCGAGGAAGAGATGCCTTGGCATTAGGTGGATTTGCTGCAGTAGGTTCAACAACACCTGGAGGGTAGGGTCGCCAAGCCATAATTTTATCCAGTGGATAAACATATGAAGCGCAATCGGCACAACGCCAGCCAGTTTCTTCTTGATAGTAACTTGCGAGGTCTGTATCCTCCCAAGCCGCGTTCTGCGGATCGGGCAAATGTCGATAATGCGCAAGTCGCCTGCAAGTGAAACACCTGAAGAGGAGTTCCTGGGAAGGATGCAACAAGGTGTCTTCCCCAATAGGCGAAGCGGTATCGACCATCTCAATGTCAGGAATATCACTTTGTGCCGGTTCAAGGGAGGACCTGCCGGGAGGATGCTTGTTTGCAAGGGACGGGTCGGGCTCTAGAGCCACTTCTAAGCATCCCATGCAAATACCACCCTTCATACACAGTCCGCAGATGAACTCGGTTGTTTGGTTGATGTCGAGCTCCTTGCGATCTGGTAAATCGCCAGCTGATGATCCGCTGTCAACTCCTGCTTGTGCTTTGTCACGAGCACGAGCAGCTCGCATAATCTCATCTCTTTGAGTTTTCGCGAGACACTTCCAATGGGCGACCACAGGACATTTGAGGCTGCAAAATCATATTAGCAGGACGAAGGGATAAATCTGAGATATCCAAACCATCGGGTCCAACCTCCCAAACCTCGTATGTGGTCTTCGTCATTGTCATCAGATTCATCTTCATCGACCTTGGTCTTGCGTCTGCCTTTTTTCGCTTTTGTCAACTGCTCGTGAGCGGGACGCTTGTGACATCTCTCGCAGATATCTCTGTGGGCACGGAGGGGTGAGGGTGCTTCGTCCTCGTCGGAATCAAAGTCAAGATCGTCGATGTCACGGAAATGTCCATAGGCAGGGCGGGCCGTCGCAGATCGTTTCATTTTTAGCCTTTTCCCCGCTTCTTTTTTCCTGGATTTACGTCGAGGGCTGTCGTAATAGGTATCTCCATCAGACTCTCCGTCCTCAATGAGATCATCAGCGAGGTTAGAGCGGGCACTCCTCCGTGATCGTGTTGACCTTCTAGGCGCAAGAATTTCTACATCAGAGTCTACTTGACTGTAGCCACCTAGATCGTCTTCAGAGTCAGAAACCAACGGTTCTTGCCGTATGTGATTGCTGCGAAGCTTCTTAGGACTGAATGGAAGCTTGCTTTGTATGAACTTCTCGTTGGTTGCAGCTAGACGGGAAGATTTGCGAATTGAGGCTCGGCTAGTGTGATCTTCATCGTCACCACTGTCGTCATCCTCTTCTGTTAGAAGAGAATCGGAAGGGAGAGGGGACTGGGATACGTCGCTCTCGGAGAATGTCCGCGAGGCTGCGATGTGGCTCACTGCGTTGACCGTTATCTTAGCATTCATGCGCGAGTGCTCGTGGACATCATCGGAAGCAGGATCAAAGTGGTCAAGTAGACTCTCTGCCTTTCGGCGCTCTGAAGAAACCATAAGGCAACAGGAGAGAAAGCAACTTTCCAGAACGCACGATAGTCATCGACGAGGTCGCTGTAATGAGCGAGGAATGTATGCGAAGAGATCTGAAAAAAAGTTAAGCTTTGCAAAAAGGGACAGAGAAACAGCGGGATGTGACTGACCCTACGCGCGAGTCCGTCTTTGAAACGCACAAAATAATGTGAAGGTCTACCCTTGCCGTCCAATGGGTACTCGCCAACAACGCCGTCTAGGTCGCTGCGCACAAATTCCGGATCACCTCCGAGGTAATCTGGAGCTGGCTGGTAAAGCCCTTTGATAGACGGTGAAAGCATTGGTGGAGCTATGTAACATTGGATTTTTCGACGCGTCGGCATGGTGGGGTAAGGAGGAGGGGAGGGTATACTGGGTTCTTCAAGTTCGGGAGTAAGAGAGGAGAGTCGGGAGGGGCTGAAAAGGAGTGCTGGATCAGAAAGTGGATCAGCCATTGCGACTGGCTTGACTCCTTGCTTGCCGCTCCTTGCAATGGGTCGCGTTGTGCGACGCGTTCCGGAACACGCTGTGTCCACTACCCTCGGGCTTTGTCAGCACATTATATTGTCACGTGACATATCATAGACTACTACATTCATCATCATCCATGTCCATCGCTGACAGCCATCTGTAGCACACTCTCCCCATCTCTTCGCTATGATCTGTTCAAGACCGTAAGCGCACTCTCAGACAATACAGAGACCGGCTCACTGATGCAAAACGCATGTTGAACACCTGATTCACCATGAAAAATGCGGGCCGCACCACCTCCAAATGCTGCAAGGATCACGGCCTTTTGTTGACCAACCCAGTCATCGCATTGTGCAAAGTAGAACCACAACAGATTCTTGTGTCTGTTGAGAAGCTCCGAGTCCAACCGACGGATATTAATCATCTCATCGTGAGCCATCGACAACGCTGCGAATATTGTTTTGGGCGACCGCACAAGTGAATGCAAAACACTTAGCGCGAAACGAGGATACAAAGGAAATAGCATGCCAAGTGTCTGCACAGGCAGATAGTAGAGGCAATTCGCAAGGTTGGCTATGACACGAGGTAAAGGGGGACGAAACAACCACTGTCGTGTGAAACGCATTTCAGTGGCTGAACAAGTCAAGTTGAGAGCACTACGAACAGAGAGCCTCTTGCCGTTAGGAGTGTCTGCAATGTTTGCAATAGTAGGAAAGAGAAGGAATACGCGGGATACGGAATTGGAACGAAGTTTCAAAACCTTGACAGGGGGGTGGAAAAGTCATTTGGCAAGTAACAATGGCGCGAGAGACAGACAAGAACATGCCTGCAAGGCAATCCATGCGCCGACACTGTGTCCGGCGAGAACCACCCTGACGGAGGGGCCAAAGGTGGACTGTGCAGCGTCAAATATACTGAGGGCGTTCTGGAGCTGCGATGTTAGGCTAAACTGCGAAGAGTGGAGGCTTGAAAGAGGCTGTTTTGAAGCCAAGGATGGAGTATGGCCGACATGGGAGAATGCGAGGATGGCAAGTGTGCCTGAGGTGTCCAAATCATAAATGGTGTCGAGGAAGTGGGTATAAAAGTCTATGACACCGGGATTCCCTAGAGACGGAAAATCAGATGCTGCGAGGGTACGAGGGTGGGTGCACACCTGGGATGAACAGGAAGAGGGTGCTGGGGAGGGTGCCGCCGAGTTTTGGTAACCACCAGTGGACGAGAACATTGTTGTCTTGTCGGAAGAGGGCGGTGCGGGGTGGTTGAAGTGGGAGCAGGAACGGTGGAAGTGACATGACAATTATTGGATTGACACCGGATTTGGTTTCCGTGCGCGACTTGGAGTGTGACGACGACGACGACGATGTCGATATCTCGTCGTACTCGCACACCCTCGATATCTAGTCCGCTCCCCAATTCGCTCAATTACCCAACTTCCCTCCCAACGACCCGCCCTCTTCAAATTGCCAGACCTCCCTCCCGTCCTTCCACCCCAAGCAACGCTGTCTTCTCCTCCTCCTCCTCCTCCCCAAAGGCCCTCCTCTTCTCATCCCCGAATCGACCCCATCGCCCACAGAGATCGGACCTCAGACCCCGTCAACCTTCCGACTACTCCGCTTCCGAACGTGCCTCAACCTCCTCCCGCACAGTTAGCGACTTGAACACGAGGGAACGGCGAGACAGCTCTAGCACAACTCTATCAGATGCTTCTATTCAATACCGTCCCATAGGCAGCATTTCCCTTCCGAACAAGCCTCGATTAGACCCTCCCCGCTCCGGGACCAGCGAATCACTAGGATCCCCCGTTGCATCTTCCCTGACCTCTCCCGCTCTCTCCGCCGCCATGGCCGCTTTCAGAGACGCCGGGGAAACCAATTTCCGCAAGCGCGAGCTCGCCAATGGCAATGCTGAGAGTCATCATGAACTGGAACGACGCTTAGAGGTCGAACGGGAAAAAGCGCGGCAGGACAGAATAAAAGAGCGTATGCCTTACAGGAAACCCACCGCAAATGCTAAAACCGGCGACATCGACGGTCAGTCCAAAACTTTGATATTCTTCGGTCCCCAGCACGCAACCACGGCTTACTGAACGGGCCCTAGCTATCCTGGATCAGATCAAAGATGAATGGGAGTTTGTCATCGATCCCGATGTAACTATATTCCGCTCACGGATCTGGTTGAGTCGCGGAGATACTAATGGTATCGTAGTTCAACAACGTAGACCTGGCTCTCTCTTTGCTTGATGAGACTTCTACCGGCAAAAGCATGTCCTCATTTACGAAAACCAAGGAAATGCTCTCACAAGCGCTAAAGGGCTCGGTGGATCGTCAGTAACGCCTTTCTCTAGTCTGGTTTCTTCCAACTCAGAATACTGGGCAGAACATTACAAGGCTTTCGCCGATGCGTTGCCGCACCATGCCGCGCTGTTGAACCGCCTAGGCCAGGCCCAAGGACAAGTCCAGGAAACACGTGTTGCTCTTCAAGAAACCAAAGAATCACTCGGTAGCAAACGTGCGGATCTTGTTCAAATGTGGGCCAGAGGACAAACTTTGGAGGAGATGATGCGATTGTTGGACCAGATGTGCGTTCAGTTTCTCCGCTCCCACGCGGATGCTGAATATATTCCAGTGAACACCTGAAATCTGTCCCAGATGCCCTCGAGGCTCTGATATCAGAGAAGCGTCTCATACAGGCTTCAGTCTTGTTGATACGAAGTCTTAAACTGATCAACAAACCCGACATGCAAGAAGTTGGCGCCGTTGCAGACTTACGGGCGTATCTTCTCGGACAAGAGACTGTAAGTCCTACAGCCATTCTTCCAATCCTCCAGGACGCTTATTGCTTACAGGCACTCCGAGACATCCTAGTTGACGAGCTCCACAACCATCTCTACCTCAAGTCATTCTGGTGTGAAACGCGGTGGGCTCCATATACTCCCGGCCAATCAATACGTGCGTGGTCCCTAATAGTGTAGTCTACTACCTTCAATGATTCAGCGCGTTCAGTGTCGAAAGTGGAGTTCGAAGTCCAATCGGCGCAAACGAATGCCCCGAACGGTTCTATCGGAGCTCCGTCAACATCTTCCCCTCAGAACACTCAAGGAACCCGTCTTTCGCGCTACCTCAACGGTCTAGCGACCCGACCGAATGACGCTCCTTATGACCTCGACGATGCTAATTTCCGTACTAGTGTAAGTACGCAAGAGATATCGGCGTCAATATCTGCATCAGTGTCGTCATCTTCGAACCTTGGTACATTGGCCGTGTCCAGTTCTCTACCCCTCGGCTCCTCCAACGTCAATCCGGAAGCAGATTCATTCACTTACATTGAGACGCTTCTGGAATCTCTAGCTATTCTAGGAAAACTGGGGAGCGCGCTTGATTCTGTCATGCAACGATTACAAAGCGAGATTTTCTCATTAATCGAGTCGACTGTCGACGAGGTTGAAGAGCGTGCAGAAGAGTCGAAGAGAAGTTCTGTCCTTCTTATAACTGCCGCCCTTGGATCAAAATCTGATGGAGGGTATATCTTTGTTTCCGACGAATCTGCTACAATGAGTTCGGTCCACACGGCTCTTGCCCGTAAAGGCGCATCGACAACGGCGTCTACTCTCCGCCTCGCCGCACTGGAGTCGACCTCGAAACATCACGACCAGGAGATTCTGAAGGACCTCTTTTGGACAATCTACTCCAAACTAGATGCTGTAACACAAGGTCTCCGCGTAGTCTTTGAAGTAGCCAATCGGATTGGATCAGTGAGTGCGATCGAGCTTAATCTTTGGTCAGATTTGAACCTCAGTAATTCACTTTCAGAGACGAGATTTTAAGGACTCTTCTGGCGCCAAACCAGGAACCCTCTTCCCCATGGCGGATGTGTGGTTGGCAATACAGGCTGAGGTCCTCTTGTCTGCAAGCGTCAAAAATGCCAACGTTGACAAAAATAAATATTAGGTTCGAACTCTGCTCAATGATTATCTGACCGACGAGGAACGAAATGCCGTTACGGGTCGGAATCCAATCACCTCCATCAATGAAGTGCTTCGTGAAGGGCGGTTCACACGAGACAGGCTCAAGGTATTCGTCTAGTACCATGATATACTCTCTCAGTCAAATATACAGTTGATTACAGGGAATTTTTCGATTTGCGGACACTGACACGAAATCAACAGGAAAATCCCTTCGGAGGCACGAGGATGAACTCATGCGAATCCTCCGAGATACCATGCCGGGGCTCGTCCAGAGTTCCTCGGAGAATGCGGTGCAGAGTTCCCTGTCCTCCCTTGGTTCTGATGAACGCATCCTTGGTGTTGGGCAACATCATCGTTTGCTAATCAAATCAGATGCATTCCATGTTAGCGTTCTGTTCCAGCCGACCCTCGCGTTTTTGCATAAAGTCGCAAACGTATTACCTGATGGCCTGAAGAGCGCGCGATCCGCAAGCGAAGTGTTAGATGACTTCGTTCTTAAGGTATATCTGCCACAATTGGAAGAGAAGATATCTTTGTTGTTCCATCACGCAGTGTCTGGTGCGCGCATCCAGTATGGCAATATCTGATTTGTGAATTGACCACATACAGTTCCTGATGCCTTTCAGCCTGATGTTTTGTCAACCCGCTTTAGTCCCCGGCCCATTCTCAAAGTACGTCGTCCGCTTTGGATTCGTTGGTCTTTATTGAACTCTCCGCAGGCGGCTACGCAGTTGATGGCCTTGATTAATTCCCTGTGCGCAATGCTTCGCACGACACCGTTCCATCGCGAGCACTATTCGAGGCTTATCGTCGGCGTTATCATCCAATTCTATCAGCGATGCAGCCATCGTTTCCAGGCTCTAGTGTCCAAAGGTGGAGCTGAAGATCCTTCATCACCGTCACTTGCTGCCCAATGGGCACAGAAATCTGAACTAAGCCCTTGTTTATCTGAGCTTTTTGTGGCGGAGGTCAGTACGCTTCGGACTGCGTCATGGCACAGAGTAGATTCACTTTCATCGCCAGGATCGTGTGATTAAACTGCAGCTATGCAGACAGGAGAGTCGTCTAGAGATGGGTTACCTGGCTCAATGCTCTGTGGATAAAGGTGATCTTAACCCCTCAGTCCGCAACATTTCTGCGCTATGTAGTCTCTATCGAAGTGTCGTATGTGGGCCAGTTTATTTAACCCGTTCTCTGCTTTCTTATATATGTTTTGCCAGGCGTGGTTCACGCAGGAACTAGATGCTTTAAAATCTTCTCCTGAAGGTGCACTTTCACCTACCTCGGCTTTCTCAAACCTGGATCCTGTGTCCACATTCTCTTCACAAGCACCTTCATCACCTTTCCCTTTCCTACATGATACTGCTAAAGACAGCCAACTCAGCTTGCCTCTATCTCATGAGATGGCATTGTAAGTGTCTTCCCTGAGGGTTATATCCTTACTAATTGTCCGAAACTCAGGCGCTTCGGTGCGTTGTTGAAGACGTATACGCAGTTGGCCGAAATCATCCTACATACAATCAGGGTGGAAGTTCGTTGTCGAACCATCTGCTATCTCGATGCAGCCTTTCGCCATGTAGGTGCCTAGATATATTGAATGCGCTTGTTAACATGGTTAATTCAGGGAAATTACCAAGTTGACCATGAAGTTGGAGAGCCAGACCCGTACATCGTTGATCTGAACTCGGAACTCAGCAGGTTCGACGAATGCACGTCTACAACGGTGCTTAAAAACGAACAAAAGTCTGTTCAACTTTTTGTGTCTGACCAGTACCCGGAACTGACTACAGCCATGCAGTTTCGTATTCTTCGGCCTGGAAGACTTGGTAGAACAACTACTGGTCAGCAACGCTCGCCAAATACGCATAGCAAATGACTTTGGAATGAAGAAAGTCAACCGGAACATCCGAGCACTCCAACAAAGCATTCGTACCATCGGTGATGGAGAACAGTTTGCGCAATTTGAAAGGGCCAGGCAATACTATGCGCTCTTCTCGCTGGGACCTCAAGTACGTGTTTCTTCACTTAGCTGGACTGATCCCACTAAGCGATCTTGCAGGGTTTGCTTGATAGCGTCCGCACGAACAAAACGTTTTCCTTCGATGAGTATAAGGTTATCTTGAACCTCCAGTGTGGCGTAGATCAGAGCCTTGGTGACTCTGCAGTATCCAAGGCTGTGGACCGCAACTATGGCATGTACAGCATCGAGCTGCACGGCTTAGAGCTAGAGAGTGCCGAATCGAATCCTTGACGTATTTGACTCATCATATTTTTATGACTCTCGCGGGGAACAGGTCTCCCAAGGCCGAGTGTGTATGAACTCGTGTGAAAACAAGCGAGAAGAACAGAAACACGTTGAATTATCTGCGAGGTCTTCCAGATTGAGCAGTGAGATGAACATCGCTTATCCATGAAAGTTCTTCTGCGTCCACGACACGAAGTCGTGATGGATGCGGTCTGGAAGTGGTTATCGCACTGTCTGCCAGCTGAATGTCATAGGTATATTTTGAGTTGTCTTGTGGCAGGGGTCGAGAAATTAGAAGGGGAACCCTGCCCAGAAGCGCTTGATATCGCCGTCGAAGCCAACGAAGTGGTAAATTTCCATCAAACGGATTGGCGTCAGACGTTTTCTGAATTCGTTGCAGCCTCCTTTGCTTGCAAGTAGGGTCAGGTAACCTTGAAGGCGATCCTGCTAACGCGAGCAACTCTTGGAGCGCGGCGGCATTCTGGAAACCATGATTGAGTGGGGGATTTGAGACAATACGCGCGTTGGTGTGATCTGCAGAATGCTGCAGCGATGTTTGAAGAGGAGGGTACACCTTCTTCCACTCGCTTTTGAAAAAACGCCACCGAATGTTGTACTCGCGACGCCTGCTCAGTGGTCCCAACAGCACTGTATCTCCAGAATTCGGTTCTGCATGTCCCGGTAATCCTGGGGGTGAAACAAGGTGATGTTTTTGCAATGCTCTTGTCGTGCGCGAAATGCCCGAAGTAAGGAGAGCGACGAGTTCCGGAGAGTAAGCAGGTGAACTAGTTTTTCCTTTCCGCAGATTTATTTCGGGAAGGAGCGGAGCATTCGGATCCGAGAGAAAAGGCTAGCGAACGTTGTGAGTCTCGAGGGGATGGACTAAAAGCGAGCGTTCATACCTCCATCAACTCCCAACGTAACTTTCCTACCCTTCCATAGGCTATGTCAAGCACGCGATCGAAAGCAGTGGATTCTCCTCCGTTGGCTGCTCGCAGCCGTTGCAAGTCCTGCGCCAATGCATAAATCGAGCGGGTGAAGTTGCGGAAGCCACAACGCTCACGTTTGATACCCTTTTCAGCTTTTTCCTGCGAAGTTCGACGGACTCGGTTTTCAGTATTGAACGGAAGTCATCTGTGCCCTTGATTTTGAAAAAATGACTGCTTGGCATTAGATACCAGTAGGCAGGCGCAGCAAGGTGGCCCACCGGAGATAAATATGTGGAAGTGCTCCGACTTGACGAAGATAGGTTCGATACAACGAGAAAATGTGCTGGCTTGAGAGGTTCATCATGGTATTGGTGAGCCGGACGACTTGATCTCCGCCGAAGCCTAATTGACCCGGTTAGGGAAAATAACCCTTGATCACTCCCAGGTCGGTTACTCGAAGTTGGCACAGACTCGA
>QGOI01016166.1:0-11438 GCA_003313885.1 Boletus sp. MG55 | reverse complement strand
GTGATTATGTATCAAATACGTCAAAAGTCAGCGCAGCTTAACCTTTGCTGTGCGTTTAAAATGATAAATAATCATATCCTCCCTGATCGTGAACGCACGTGCCACACGCGCTTAAACCACCCATGGGTAAGCTTGAGGCCAGGCAGGGCACTCAGCCCTGGAATTGCCTCGATGTGCTCCGCCTGTGCTTTGTCGTCCGGGACACCGACCTTGACCGTGCCGTTGACATGGACGTTGACGTGCGTCATGTCGCTGCTGTCCACGTCCTTGTTCCAGTAGAAGGGCAGTGTGGATATCTTGTCATGCTCCCACGCATCGATCGCGTCGACCGCTGCCTGGCCCCAATCAAAGGACTCGTGTTTGACGTGATCCGCCGGCCCGTCGACGAACACAACGAGTTTCTCATTTTCAGGCCGGATGAAGCCCTCCCGGATGCCGTTCTGGATGAGATCACGAAGGGGGTTGTAATAAGAGAAGACGTTGATAAGGATGACGGCTGTTGCCATAGAGGGCGATTGCGCGGGATGTGAAATTAAAAAATGAGCGAAATGAGCGGGATGGCAAGAGGGACATTAAGGGGCCGCTTACGTTTATTATGGATATTAAGCTGGTTCCAGGTGATGACTTCGAGGATCTAGCCAATGAAAGACGGTTCCGTTAACGTGAGGCCATGGCGCAACCGATCGGTGCATACCTCTTCAAATGTGCCAAATCCACCAGGCAGGCCGATGAAGGCGCCTACACGTTTCGCCATTTCGACTTTACGCTCGTGCATGGAGTTGACGACGATCTGGTGGGTCGCGACGGAACATGTTAGCGAACGACGTATTCAACAACGTGGGCTGGTCTGCACGTGTACAACAAATGGGGGTGCAAAGGAAGAAGAACTCACCGTTTCCACCTATTTGTGCGATTGGAAGGTGAATCACCGTCAGCATTGTAAATGAATTCATAGTGTCATCGTCCTTGGGCCCGAGGATCCCAGGACACGTACCTGGCCTCTCCGCTTCTCGTCTAATAGTTCAGCGATCGTGTTGGACCTTGGCTGACCGTTGCCCTTGTCCTTCTCGCCGCCAGCAGCGTGGATCGCGTAAGGGATGATTCCTGTGACTTTCCCGCCCTCGGAGTTAGCAACAGCACCGGACACGACGCCCATGATGCCGCTGTTGCCACCCCCATATACGAGGGGTCGGTTTGATGCTACGAGTGCATGTGCTACGGCTGCATGGGAACCGTTGATGAGTTACGCGACGGGAAGGGAATGAACGGCGTGATGATGAAAGGACAGCGTCTATGATCAAGCGAATGATCGACGACTTACAGAGCGCAGCTTGCTGGAAGGCCTTCTGACGGCCAAGGGAGGCGGCACAGTATACGGCGACGGCGCGTGACTTGGAGGGTGCGACCATGGCTAGCTCGAGCAGTTCTTCAATAAGGGGGGACTTTCCAGCAAGGGTGAGGTTTCCGGTGATAGGAGGCGAAGCAGATACCCTTTGGGAAGAGGAGGCCGGGAGGTTGTTAGGAAAGAGTAATTGGGCCATTGCTTGGGGAGTTGGCTCGGTATTTAAGCGTACGGCGAGAGTCGCAAGGCTGAGGGCTGCGGCGATATTGCCGAGCGATCGGGAAAATGCGGTGGAGCAAACTCGAAGTTGCAACGAGGCAAGCGTGATTGCCAGCAAGTATTGCACGCGAGAGCTTTACCCTATTTGTCGACTTCCCAGAGTCTGACTAGAACGTGCTGCCGATGTGCGGGTGCCAGAGACTCGGGATGGTCTCCAAAATGAGAGAGGTTTATCAGTATCATCATGCTGTGTCCTTCTCAGCTCTCACTGTGCCGTGTGCTCGAGGAGGATAGTCTCGTGTACGCACATTGCCCGCACACGTTTTTCGCTGATGCCTGGGGCGGTGACCTTCTCGACGATGTCCGGTTCATGGGCGCGACTCAGGTTACACTCTATACATTCAAGTTGGGCTCTTCGCATGCCATCTACAGCAGAGTCCCTATCCTCGCTGCAACAAAATCATCCGAAATGGAAGTTCGATGCGGTATCAGTGATGACGGATAGATCCAGTGTTTCAGATCGCCAGTAAAAAATAAGGTTACTAATACTAGGACGCAGCCGCCGTTTCTCCCCGAGTCAGAAGCCGGCTATCTCCACCAACCATATGTCAAGGACAAACAGAAACGGTCCTCCTTGCAGCAGGACTGGTATCAGACAGGTCACTCTCAGATCTCTACGTCATCTGTCAGCTATTCCCCCACTTCCTGCATTCCCAAACCCAAGAATCCACCCGAAGTGGATCTATGATCGCCAACTCTCCGAGGGATCGAGCCAATCGGATCAGAAGCGACACCACCCACGCAACCGGTGCCACTTGGTATCTGTGTCACCATCCCTCTTCCCCTGCCCTTCTCCCTCTGAAATTACATTCAACGAATAGCGGGATGATACCCGCATCAATAGGATCCTCATAATAGTCCATCAAAACCCATCCCCTCATTCGCGGGCCCACGTCCGTACACGGGGCTAACCGTGCGTCGTATGCTTCCGGTGGAGTGCATTTCTGACATTCATGGTCGGACGTGTCAGGTCGGCGATTGGCGGTATCTGCACTCAATTGATCCAACAACCACTTCCCGACTCGGTCGTTCACACCTTCGAACCCCATACCCCACTTCGGCCAGCCAAATCCACGGGCAATCACGGGAGGTAAGGCCAAGGGTATGGAGGAAGCCGATGTGAAAGAGATTGAAAGGGTTGGAACCGGCGAACCAGCAGGCGGCATGAGAAATTCTGTAGACAGCGACGCCTTTTCGGGTATAGAGAAAAATGACGAAATGTCATACCTATTTTGATTTAGGTAAGCGAAAATCATACCATATGATTTGCAAAGGAAGCAATATCGACAACCTGGATTCCGGGAGATGGGACAACATGTGAACTTACCAATCCTGAGTTCGGACCAGGGTTCCGTCGCATTCCCACTGAAAGCCTTCTTTTGCGCTGTCCGGCCAAAGAGGTGGGTGGATTCCATTGGCACCGTTCTCCCAGCCATCGCCACCAAACCGACTGAACATGACGGCTTTGCCTCTGACTTCTCCAAGATTGGGTATTCGGTTTTCAAGGTACCACAGTTGCAGTCCGCCGGGCGACGCGACGATTTCTTCGTGGACCAGGTGAGGAAACACTTTTGTGTTGAAGTCTTCCTGTTTGATAGAGACTACCACCGTTTCACTCGCTGTGGTAGGCGAAGTGAGAAAATTATGCAACGTGACGAGTATATCTGCGAATGGGGTAATCTCTGGGAATATTCCATGGTATGCGATGAGTCGACCATCTGTAATGGAGAGCCGAATATCAACCACACGAATCCCTGCATGTAACTGGGTATCCAAGGGTTTAGATTGACATTGTGAAATGGGCCAGCCGTAAAATGCCATCGTTTCATGCGTGCCTGTATCGCCGGGATCTGCAAAACGATCTTGGGAAGAACAAAAAAGGACAAACCTGGAAGCATCAGGTCCGAAAGGGGTACTGAATTAGGGATGCTTGCAAGGAAGCACGAGGTGTCTCTGTACGGGAACACGACCAATACATGGTGTTTGCGGGACATCTGTTTGAACATGGAAGTTAGCACAACCCTGGGCGGTTCCAATGCAAGATGCAGCATACCCGATTGCGATATATGGTCCAAGGGAAGCCACCTTGGAGTGTGACCCGCTGCCACTTTCTGCGCGGTGCCATAGAGAGGTTGATTGCTACCGAACTCGCGCTTTCAGCGACGTCAGTGAGCTCTTTGGAGCCGACATCCTGCGAGCGTTTTGAAAACACGAGAGATGTGCATTTGGGAGAGAAGTGAACGCTCTCAGAGGAAGGAGGTACCAAGAGGATGTGCTCGTTCCTCGTAACCTTTCCGAATTGGCAAAGGAGGCTGTCATGCGTCTGATTTGAGATTGTGAAGCGCATACTGACCGACGGGGACGGAGACACGTCTCGCTGACAGGCTGACAACGACTTGGTGCCAGTAAATGCGGTTCCCACAGGTTTCAGCACATTAAATTGCTGCCGACCGCGGCGAGCACCAGATCAGACACTCCTACATATGGTGTGACACACATTCACGTGATGTGACATTCGCGTATACCGCCGGCGGCGCCTTGATCATCATCACCCATGTCGCAGCCATTTATTTCGCAGAGTCAGCCTCGAGAAACAAACCCGGTACATACCTAGCACGACACAATGTTGAGCCTTTCTAACCACGACGCCACTCATCCAGGTTCTCACCGCATCCGTACGCGATGTGAGATTCTTTGCGGCGCTCTTAAAGGGCATCAACTTTTCCAACGTGAGTCCATCCTTGCGATTAATGAAAGTTTCGAATACCAGCATGAATTCCGAATTCAATCTTCGCAATCTCCCGCTGTACCAGCGTGCATCTGTCACCCTTACCACGGACGCCGGAATGGGCATGATTGTCACCGTGGAAGAAGCGCATTGTTTGCTTGGTACGTCCTCTGAGCAGCCAGCCTCCGTGCTGCTTCACGACCTTCTCCATCATTCTTATCGATATGGTCAACTTTCCAATTGACCCGCCTTCACTGGATTTTCATAGCAACTTCCTACATTTATCGAGATCACTTTGACGAATGGAGTTACTCGCCCCGCCACTCTCGCCCCGAAAACTCGCAGTCTGTACAGAAAACACCTGACTGCGATCCGGACTCGACAACCTTTGAGATACCACTCACCACACTCATCGAATGCCTTGGCATCTTCGGGACGGCAAATATGTCTTCCCATTCGAGTGCCCCCAAACCAAAGAAGTGGCGCAGGGAAGGTGACGCGTCCGACGAAGATCACAGGGATCCAAAAGGAAAAGGTTGGGGTGTACCACATAACAACCGACAGCAACCTAATCCAACACACGGGCTCGAGCACTTTTTTGGGGGAGGGCACGAAAAAAGGACCAGCATGCGGCTTTCATATGCAGGGCCTGGCTATCCATTGACGTTATTACTGTAAGTATCCTGCCTCACCTTTCTTTTTTTCACACTATTCCCCGCGTTTCTTGCAACGTATTTCCGACTTTCCTTTCATTCGTCACGACCTGTCCGTTCATGGATGATCGAGTAAGATGATGACAAATGCACAAACATCAATAGCGCCGAGGATTCTTCAGGGCCCACGACGACATGCGAAATCACGACGTTTGACCCAGAGCCCAATATAGAGCTTCCATTTGACGCCGATCAAACGCGAGTGTTCAGTACCTCTCGCTCGTGCGTGCCGTGTGACTGACTGCATGCATATATCCCTCTCCCCCCATTCATTACCTGTTCTTTGCTCGACTCTTTGGCAAACGAAATAGTGTGTTGAAGATTATATTTAAGGTCAGCATCATGGCGGTTTAGCGCGCGCGTTTCCGGGCTGTGGGTGATGAACTGACTCGTAATAATTTTTTAATTTTCGCCTATCCACCGCATGTGTATATGTGGACAGTCCTCATTGTGGCTTCGGGATGCCTTGTCCGAACTGGACCCATCCTGTGAGAAAATTACATTCATCAGCAATCCGGCCGCGGACGTTGCGAGAAGCACTGGACAACATAGGGGGAATGCTGGAGGAATGACGGGCACCTCTAAGCCTCTCTTCCGCATCAAAGCATCAGGGGATTTCGGGAGCACCGAGGTGTGTGACGCTCATCACGTTTTCTTTGCTCCCGATGGTATTTCTCCTTTTCTGTGATGATGGAAGAGAGAATTGGCGTTATTTCTGACATTGGACTGTATAGATGGATTACCCCAACGATAAGGAAGTATTGGAAACATTTGAATGTTCGCGGTCTGTCTCAATCAGGTACAGCGTTTCACTTCTCCGCGGCAAATGCTTCCAATCACTCGGGTCCATCCGCATAGTTATCGTTTCGCGCATATTGCACATAGCGTCCGCGCACTTCAAACGTCGACGAAGACATCCTTGCGGATCGAAGCGGAGGGATTGCTTAGTTTACAGTTCCTAGTTCCTGTGCCGAAAGCCAGGGGAGGTGGGACATCGGATTCATTCATAGAGTTTAGGGTGCGTACGGCGGGTATTTCGGGGAATGTACTCTCACGTGCCTTTGCAGTGTGTGGCATTGGACGACGAAGTCGCATGACCGGGGCCCGTTACAGTCATGTCCTCGCGGTAAGAGTGACCTTACCTTGGGTTGTCGCTCGGCAGACAGTGGATAATGCAGGAAACTCTAAGGTATGTTTATGTAACGAGCAACTGAAGAACAGCACAATGATCAGAGCAGGCCATCGAAATATGCCGTGGTGCTATCCTTGGAAATGGGTGGGACAGGTGCAGTTGATGGGGGCACTTTGCGGGCAGGTGGAACGTAGTCAGCAAGAATCGAGTCAAAGGAGGCTGGTGTTGATGGCGCTGTTGAGGCAAATGAGTATATGTACTTGACTTTGGAGGAAAGTGACTTGCCCTGCGGTGCTGGCTTTAACTTGGCTGCAAGCCCTGATACAATGAGCTGGCGGATAGCGTCGCCGTCCAAAGGCTGGAAGCAATGGTTTCTGAAATAATCCTCGACGTGGTCAAGAGAGACGTACCTTGGCAGGTGACTCTGTCTTTGCGGGTGCTGCTGTCTCCTTCGGAGGCTTGTAGGTACCCAAGGGATTTGAAGCCCTCCCAAGGTATGCAAGAACATCTCCTTTGGTCAACATGCCTCGAACACCAGTCCCCTTGATGACCTCTGCATCGGTGACGCCACCTTCAATGAGCAAACGGATGACAGATGGCATCAAATGCTTGGAATGTGTTGGATGATGGGAGAGTGTCTTTGGTTCTTGGGCAGATTCAGGTGGAGGCGGCGATGAAGGGGTAGCAGCAGAGGTCTCGGGTTTGGGGGCAGGCGCTGATTTAGGCACCTCCTTTGGTGCTTCGAGATTGGATATATCGTCACCTTCTTCTGCAAGGAGCGCAATAACTCTTCCGACAGACACGTTTTTAGTGCCATCTAGGGCCTGTGTGGGTGTATGTGTGTATGCGAACGCGACTACGTCTCTCTCAGCAGACGTACCAGGATCTTGCCCAGAACGCCGTCTTCCTGAGCCTCTACGTCGATCGTTGCCTTGTCCGTTTCCTGAAACGAGTAAGTGGACTGAGCCGGGTGCACACGGTCTGGCTACACACGATTTCGAGCAAGACGTCGCCTGCGGAAAAGGTTTCTCCCTCCTTTTTCTTCCAGGAGCTGATACCGCCCTCCGTCATCGTGGGTGACATGGCTGGCATCTCAAGGTTGGTAATGGCGCGACGGACGGTGGTTTGGTGCAGGCCTATGGAGTGTGAGCATGACGGCGCGGAAAGAAAGTGAACAAGTAAACATACATCTGCGGGGGACCGTCCGGACGACGTGGGCAGCGGCGCGGAATGACATTGCGCAGTGGCGAAGTTGAAGCGTTCTTTGCATTTTCGGGTTGGAAAGTATGCGACCCCCCCTTCACTCCAGAAACGACCCCCCTCCACTGTCCAATACCATCTCCCATCGTCTTACAGCAGCCATTGAACGAACACAGACGAGCGCGTCGCCGGCGACATCGACGACGAGCTATCCAAACCTGCCATTAGCTCGCTTTCGGCTTTGCTTTTACGCCCCAGCGAGCACCGCGCAGACGACACACGACCGCTCAATTTCGCAATAGCATGTCCTCCGAGTTGACAGAGTCGCTAGTAGCAGAACGCGTGGCGCAACTCGAGTATTATCGTTCACCGTTTATCTCGCGCATCCCGCTGACGATTGCACAGAGCAGTCATATGGCGGAGAAATGCACTCCTTCGGGAGATGTACTGCATGATCCAACAGAAACACGGCGTCGGCGTTCTCTCGCTGGATGAAACCGATTATGGGAATGATGACAAGGACGAAGGATTGAAACAGTTCATGGCCAGGTTCGATCTTAGCGAGAAGTGAGTGTCGTCCTCCATTTCGTCCCACCTGTCGATCGATACCGCTGGTCTCGTATGCCAGGGTACACCGTCCTGACTTGAGAATTTTGGTAGCCCAGAATCAGGCATGATATGCCATCTGTCCGACAGCGAGCTTTCCGTTCCGTTTCCTTCCGAAGAAGTGACACAGGAAGTAGAGGAACCAATTGCACCTGATCTTGATTCCCCGATGTCAGAGCCGCCTGCGTCGTCGACGCGAACCAAATCACCGGTGCAGAAGGAAGAGGATGAAGAGGCTGAGATTACCGACGTCGTGGAGATTACTATAGAAGTCGAGCCCCCCGTGTCACATCGATCTACGCCGTCCCTCCAGCGACCCAGAGAGGTACAAGAGAAGGAGGAGGAAGAGGAGGAGGAGAAGAAAGAGGAAGAAGAAGAGGAAGAACAAACATTACCCCCCGACCATCACGCTAGCGTACCTCCATCGCCTCGTCCGCCATCTCGCCATGCATCGACCTCTTCGCATCATGCTCCCGCAGTATCACGACACAGTTCGCGGGTCCAGTCTCCACCCGTACCATCGAAATCTCCTCAACGCGTCAGTGTTGAGCCCATCTCCGAGACGGTCGAGATGGACACCTCCGAACCTATGGAGGACATTCGCGAAGAGTCTCCCCAGCTGGTGCTCCCATCGTCTTCACCCCTATTCACGGAGGAGATGGAGATTCAAGCCGAGACCGAGGACATCACTGTCGAGGTCGTAGCTGCTGCCCCTTGTCCTCTGCCCGTTCCAGAGGAACCCCCGCGTCCGATGGTAATCCACACTGCCGTTGATGTCTCATCCATCCAGCCGTCTCTCCTCATACCCACCCCAACGTCTCCCGCCCCTGCGCTTCCTGATTTTAGCTTTGAAGATACCGATAGTGAAATCCTCGAAGAACCTCCACAAGTGACACTCCCGACGGAAAATCAACATCACCACTTCAATCCCGCCTATAACCTCCCACCTCTCAAAGTTCTTCCCCCTGAGCATTACCGCAAGGGTAAATCGTCGAAACAGAAAAAGAAGGACAAAGACAAGACGGAGACTAAAGGAGGTAAGGAGGAATGGGCACCGCTTGGATTCGCCAAGTGGGGTGCGATTATTCGTGCAAATCCAATTTATAAAAAGGTATCGAGGGCAACCAAGTGTTTGAACACAAAAGATTGGAGTGTAGGCGCATTTCTTCTCCCTTGATTGCGTGTTAACACTGGCGGTTTTGTACAGGTCGCAATTACAGAGCTAAGACTTATGCGCACGCTGGAGCGGGTTGAATCGCTCGAAAATGTGGCAAAGTGGAGTTATAGGCAGCCAAAAAAGCAGCGAAATCTGGGAGGGATGACGAAGACACATTGGGATTATCTGTTGGATGAGATGGTACGTATCCTTATCCTCTGTACACTTTCTATCTTGTGCTCTCGTGGGCTTCTGTTGCTATTGACATGGATGAAATGATGGAGCTCATACGATCTACCGACGACAGAAATGGATGCGTGTCGACTTCCGGGAAGAACGCAAATGGAAATACGCGCTTGCCTTCAACATCTCCACTGCCGTTCTCGAATGGCACGAAGCCAAGACTCGCGAAGAACGCATTAAGCTGGGCATCTGCATGCACTGGAAGCGACCGCGTACGACCGATTCTGCCTCGACTCCCTCGCAGCACCGCCGACAACCACAGGACATGGAAGTGGACAATGAGGTAGTCACCTGCGAACAGGGCGACAAAGACCACGCGTACAGTGACCAGGAGTCCGGAGATGAAGATGACGAGGGTGAAGTGGAGCAAAGGGACATCGTCGATGCGTTGGAGACAAGGAATGCCCTTGAGGAGGCGTTGGAGGGGAGTGGGTCGGGGTCGGGCGGGTCAGGGGAGAGTAGTCAAAGGCAGAGTATGGGCCCTGATGGCGTTCTGCGGCCGAAAATGGAGGACATGGAGGATTCGTCCGCATTGGGGAATGTGAGTGGTGGATGGCAGCGAGATGCGGATGGAATGGAGGTTGATGGCACTCGACCTGGCGAAGCTGGGGGGGATAAAGTTGCAGATGGAGATGCTGGGAGGACGCAAACAACGAAGACGGAAGGTGTTGATCTCACGGGGCTCAAGCCAGACTCGAGCGATCCAGTCCTGGGTTCACAATCATACTCGGAATCCCAAAGCAGCACCCTTCTTGCACCCAGCCCGAGCAAGTCGCTGCCGAAGTCGAACTTGTATGCACCCTTGAGAGAGCGGATCGCTTATTCCGACTACAACAAATTGTTCGTGGACAACGACGACCTCGATCTCGTGAAAGCACTTTCAGATCTCACTACTGAAGATTCTTCGCCGCCCGCTCTCGATCCCGAGACTGCACGTCCTCTCGTCCTCTCGGACCTCTTCCCCGACCTCCAGCCGCTCAGTATGCCTGATGTTGCGTCTTACGAGCCGAAGAAGAGGTCTGACAAGAAGTCGGAGCGGGATGATAACAGAAGGGTTGACGACACTGGGTACACGAAGATAGCACCCATGGGCAGATTCATGCTGTGTAAGCCCACGTTACTCAGCCCTTTGCAGCCCGTTCGGCGGTGGAAGAACGGGAGGTGGCTTCCTCCAGAGGAGTCCGCTGTCACAGAGGCTGATAGTTTGTCGAGCAAGATTACCGATGAGCAACTTTCTGGTGAGTCCAAACTTTGATGATTGAATGTGAGTCGACACGGGCCCTGTCTCATTCATTTATTTTCTTCGAAGAACTCTTCGACGGCGTTAAGCCACCGACCATCGGAGGTACCGTCGTCCCCCACCCTCCAAAAGACAATAAAAAACGGCTCGACCATGCATGGAGCGTTCAGGAAGATGCCCTCCTCAAATCTCTTGTTGAAAAGTACCCTTCCAATTGGACCCTTGTCACTGATTCTTTCAACTCCGCACGTGTGACGATCTCAATCGACAAGCGGACGCCTTGGGAATGCTTCGAGCATTGGAACCTCAAGTTTGGTGGCAAGCCGAGCGGCGTCCCCGGCCATGCAGAAATAACTTCTCCTTTGGGTGCAGATGGAACGCCGCCCCCTGCTACGCCTTCTGGGTCAACACAGCAGGCCCAGATGACGACGAGGGGTGTGAAGCGCCTCGCGAACATTAATATCGCTCAAGGCCAGGGTGCGGGTGTGACGATCAGCTCGGACACGATAAAGCGACGAAGACATTCGCTCATGTATGAGACGATACGAAAGACGGCAAAGAAACGGGAGGCGACGCAGAAGGCCGCAAGCAGTACGTTTCTTTTCGTGGCGACTTGTCTGTGGATCGTCGCTAAAGGACTTGCAGTGAACCAGAGGAAGCCTCCAAACGTCCACGACACGCATGGCCAGTATAATAAGATGCCGAAGCTCACCCCTGTCGAGCTCAGCCGGATGAAAGCAGAGAAAGAGTCGAGGGATCAGCAGGAAATGTTGATGGCACGACGGAGGCATGAGGAGCT
>QGOI01016126.1:0-10470 GCA_003313885.1 Boletus sp. MG55 | reverse complement strand
CCGGGGTGTGTTTCCCGAGTGCAGCGAGAGCGTCTTTTAATGGAGAATGAGAACCGTTCTGCAAGCTCGGCTCTCTGCGCAGTGCGGTCGACCACGCGGTGAAGAATATTGCGAACACTAGCGAAAAAAAGATGGAGAATTGACTTGAGACGGTGGCAGGGTGAACGTACATGCGCCGATCGTCCCGCCCATAGACCCTTCTAATATCTCTCCTATCCTAGACACAAACGAGGCGGGATCCAGCAATTGAGGTTGCAGTTCATCTTGGTCCAATGCGTCAAGAATCCCTTTGGCCCCGCTTGCGAATGTATATCCACAATCTCCATCACCAACGACGGTATCGAATCTCGTCATATCCGGTTCCGCTGCGAACACGCTGTGACATGCGCCTCGTATACCCCCTGTGACCTCTTCAACTGAGAATCCGAGATCGGTCCATGTATACCCTCTGGCACTGTGATTCTCTCCAGTGGAACATAAGGTGCCCGAGCCATCGGGACGGAAGTAACTATGGATCGACCGAAGCAAATCCACAGCCTCTGCTTCCACGTCCCTGCGGTTGAGAATGGACCCTAGCCGTGTTGGCCAGGACTTTACTCCGATCCAGGACAAAGCCTCGGTTGGGGCATCGAGGAGGGCGAGCAGATCGATCGGGTCGGCCTCGATGTTGGCTAATAAAACCTTTGTATCAGTAATGATATGAGAGGGAAAACAATCGGGTACCATTCACGATTCCTTCGATCCTTGTGACATTGATCAGTGATATGGAGAAGCCAGGGGCATTCAAGGAGGTCATGTATGCTGCACTATAGATCCTTGCTGGTATGATCCCGTGTAAGGCTACAACATGCAGTGTACATCAATTAATCTAAGCCGGACAAGAGTTATCCCAAGGAGAATCGAGACTTACCAAGGTCTTTCCGGGCCTGTTCCACGACAGCACCCATCTCAAGCACCGATATTCCTCCTAAGTTGTTGATGAACAACACAATCTCGTCTCCTGGACGTATCCAGGTCTCGTGGACCTCATGCCTCAAATCCCGTTCTATGCAGCGTTGTGTTCGATATCTATAAAGGAACGTTTCCCGCATTGGAATGGACGCACCGATATATATATCTGATCCTCGCCAACCTCCTCCACTTCCTCTGATAACGCTCACCATCTCACTGATCAACCAATCCGCAGAGGTAAGCGGTACGCGGCGTACCCCAGGTTCATTGTGAAGTCCAAGCCCTAATTCGATTTGACCATCCACAATAAGCTCGAAGGCTATCGAAAGGTGAAGCAAAACGATTATATTCGTGAGCCTACATCGCTGTTGTTGTACAATCTCGTTAAAGGCGCACCAGAATGAGGCTGACGACCAGGGACGTGACAATGACCCAGGGTAGCGCCTATGCTTCTGAGATGAGCTACCAGTGCATCGCCAAGCAGCTTCGTTCGTTCGAGCGTGGGCCTAGGAAATGTAGTAGGCGTCGACGCTAGCGAACGCTCCCAACATATAGCGCCTTTATCAATGAGGGGAATAATGATCTCACCTCCGTTCGCTCCAAACGTTGCATAACTAGCCAATACTTTACAAACTAAAATATTTCCCCCAAGCCCCCTCGGGCCCACCAAATTTGCATCTGCATCCTCTCCTCGCGTCTGTGGGAGGAGCGAGACATCATCTGCGTTGAGGACGGACGCGATGTTCAGTCCTGGGTACCTCGCCCGCGCCTGTTCGATCGCAAGCCCGAAATTGAGTCTATCCCCTGTATAGTTATTGATCACGATCACCACATCTCTCCCTTTCACCCCCTCCGCATTCTCCAGACCAGCAAATGCTGCGAATTCGATGGCAACCAATATCTGCCTTGCACTGGGACTAGCAAAGATGTCGCCAGATACCATAGACGTGAGCATGCCATGCCCGACGTAGCCAGCATGGGCTGGTTCATGACCAGCGCCACCTCCCGAGATGACGGCGACACAAGTGGATGTAGATGGATGTGCTACATAAACTGTCTTGGTTGGTGCATGACTGGGTGGCCGATAGGGGTTCTGTCAGAAGAGGTATGCTCAGGGGATGGAAATTGGAGACGCACAGACGCAACGCTGGATTCTGGGCTACGACTCCTCTCAGAGAGGCGAGTACGAGTCCTTCTGCGGACTCGAAGATGTGTTTGCTCGACATCAACACGTCACGATCAAGAGACCTGAATCAAGACTCTCGGAGATGGGGGGCAGAGGAAGAAATGGAAACACACGGGTAGAAGGGAGATTATGCATGCTAATTGGAGCCATTGTGAGGAGCGTGAGCGGCACGGTCGGGGACGGAAGCTCAGGAGCTGGTCAGCAGACCCGGAATCCGGGACGTTTGTACTATGTAGAAAATCCACACGAACTTATTGGCGGTCACACGCGCAGCGCCGTGCCGGGTTCATGTTTTAAACAACTATCGAAAGCCGAGATACGACAAAGGAGTCGGACCGCCGAGAGAAGATAGTACAGATTCCCCGAAATCACTGCTAGGGTGCCGCTAGTAGCAGTACATTTGTCTTCAAAGATTCAACAAGTTGTAAATTGCGTTGTGCGGTGCATATTTCGGATCCAAATAGTCCTCGGAGCAGCCATATGGAATGTGGAGTCCGTTTGCTTGCAATGGCCTTCACAAATGTAACTTCTTCAACCCTCGGAGAAGGCTAGGCTGACGGCGGACAACCCAGACGAGGCAATGAAAGTCGGACTATTGAAATACGACATGAGTCACTCGCAGACAACCACTACTAGGACACCAACCACTACGCCATTGGGACCCTTATCACCTGGTCTATGACCGTCGTGCAAGATAATAGTGTGACGGTCTTTGTGGCCCGGGGCTGCTCATTCGTCTCGGTCAGCTCGGCGCTGGTTAGAACGGCTCAAGACCTCCTTAGGCCCATGTCAGTTGTCACGCGGTCCAGGAGGAAGATCCGACTGCCAGTGTAACTTCCTTCTGCGGTTACGCCACCCGGCTTGAAACTCTAGTGGGATCACGGCACTGCGGTGGATAAGTAAGCAGGAGAATTTGTCGAGTCTAGGCTGTGTTTTGCCACAGCCTTCAACCGTGCATGTGGCACCTGGACCATACATATTCTTGGTGAGCGAGCGTGCCAGTGGCTCCAGGGAGGAACCAATCAACCATATACAATCCTGTTTGGGGTCGGCCGGCTTAACGACGTAGCGTTCGTAGAATGGTCTTGGTAGTCTACATATGATACAAAGCAGTCGTAGAGATCTGCAAGAACAAACTTATGGGGTCCTTTGTCAAGTCTTAGGATCGTTTGGTAGGCTCTCTTCCATGCTGCTCTGCAATCTGTACCTTTTTTGCTGGAGCTCCTGATTTCCACTTGTCTGAGATGGAAAAAAACATGATCAGTCATCGCTCGTCACGATAACTACCTAGGACAAGAACTCACCTGCGAAACCAAACAAACTAGAACCCATCCCGTTCCCCTGGGTTTGGGTAGCGGGGGGCGAGGGTTGATAAAACGAGCTTTGTCGAATGCGGTTTGCCTTCCAGTATCGGCAACGTTGCTGGTCTGCAGGCAACTGGCCTTCCGAGATGTGTATCTTGCATGATCCCCCGCGTGAGTGACACATCCCTACTAAAGGATTCGAGAAAGCTCTAACCTTCGTCTTCGGAGTGGAACTTCCAAAGTCTGCTAGTTCAAAAATAAATTCGGTCCCTGGCCAGCATATTCTGACAATCACCTCCAGTAAGCACTCGGTTGTTCTAACGAGTGTACTCACTCATAAAAAGCGGTGTTCTCCTCGGCAACGTGCACTTCCTTCACTTGCCACGCCACGGGAAAGTCGCTTGCCACCACCAGCGCTTCCTTGGCTATAGATCTTACGGACAGATATTTGCCGTATTTGAGGTTTCGGATCAAGTGGCCCGCTCCCAGTGGGTGAACCTCCCACTGCCATCGGTTTCTAAGTGATGTATGAAGGATAAATAGGCACCAATGCTACAGACCTTTTGGGTATCCAGATCTTTAGGTGGCATTCCTTAATCATGTCTCATAAGGATGTACAGAACGCATTAACATGGGAGGGATGGACGAACCTATGATGGTATGATCACTAGCCATCTCCATCGCTGTCCCGCTTTGTCGATTGACAAACGAGTACGTCCCACGGTGAATGGGCATTCTCTTCCGCGTGTCCCCACGAGGCGAGGTCGAAGAGGGAGTAGTCTGCGTAAACGCTCGCAGAATTGATACAGACATGTTGAGCGAGAACTTGTTGCGAGAGAGATGGGGTGAGTGGCGGGTTTTTGAACCCTCCAAGGCAGATACCGCCAACAGCCACGACCATAGGCATGCAGATGCCGCATGGTGTCCTCTATAGGGATCGGCGATCAGACACCGAGAACATTCTGTGCGTTACCACTTGGATCCGACACAGACGATTGCAGGTCTTCTCAACTTCTGAATGTTGTGGGCAGTGCGGGTTGCACGCATGGTGCGGCATGCCAGTTCGCAATGCGATGCGGGAACGTTGGAAAGGTGCCTGTTGCGATAAGGAACCCTGGGACGCGCAGTCTTCGGCGAGGCCTTGAGACTCCAGCATCCAAAAGTGTTGCGTTGTATCGTCAGCCTTGTACACACCGCATACGATCGATCATTCTATCCCAAAATTTAAAGAAAACACGCTGAAATGATAAACCACAGCGGCGAACTTCACAGCTCAGGCCTCGGATCGAGAACTTTTGTAAACGCAAGCGTCTAGGGGCGGTATGCCATTGGGTAGAGAACGACGTCCAAGGCAGTACAGAGCTGTTCGTGCCTCATGTCCGCAAAATGGAAACAAGGAATACCAATGGGTCATGATAGGATTTTACAGTGCGGGCTTCATGCCAATGGCGGAAACGTGGCCCATTCTCTGTGCGTTACGAACAGAATGCTTAAGCTTCTAGCAAACCCGATGGGATATTAATACACTGCACCATTATACAATGAGTCCGTTACACTCCTGCAATGACATTTTCGATTTCGGACTTGAGCTGACCTAGCTGGGTGGTTAATTGACAGCCAACCCGGCACTGCGTGAGCTGCGTTCCCACGATTATCTCCCATAACGTCGACTTATGATGCCATTTCCGTCGAGTCCAATAGTTAATTTGCGATACGCTTGACCATTCAATTGCTCCGTTGTTCAGTGTCCACAGCTCCGACGCCAATACGCATTCACGACACCGTAGAGCTTGGTGGTTCCTCGACTGGATCTGGTTAACGAAAGGCTCTGAAAAGACCCAATTATTAGTATGCACCAACGAAGTTACTAAGTAACTAGATTTCCTTCTGTTTGTTAAAGCAAGTTTGGTTCCAACTTGACATCGCATAATGTTCAGGACTTTCAGAATCGGATCGATAACGTCAACAACGAGATCAGATCAAGCATGGGCTATGGTGGAAGAAACTAAAATTAAGATTGCGGAGCTCGAGGCACAGGGAAAATCATTGGAGGGGTTGTTGAAGCATATTGCTCAGGGTACGTTGGACGCTGCACAAGTCGTCCAAGCTGAAATCGGCCAACTACGTGACGGAGAAGAGCGCGTTGGACGCGGCGCAGAGACGTCTCGACTTGGCGAAGCAAACTTGCCCTACCCTCGTCTCCGACTCGTAACGGGCATTGACCAGCGTCGAACAGCTCACGCGGGCAACAGTCAATAGAGCAACCAAAGCATTGCGAGCTGTTCAGAACGGCAGTGAGAAGGTTGTGCAAAGCTGCCCTCGCCACCATACAAGCTCACCACTTCGGCTGTGGCGTTCGAGGATGGAGCACAGCCATCGCGGACCTGAGTATGCGAGGCTGGACGTCCAGCTAGACATTGGACGTGCTACCCTCAATCTGCATTTAATCCTAGGTTTAGCAGTTGCATCGATCGGTGCACTTTATTGAGAACTACCAATACATCAATAGTCTACATGGCCAAAGCAGTCTGTCTTTAGATTGGTTTGGGACTCTGAATATGTGAGCATCTTTATCAATGATACTTCGTTATAGCCATTGCCAGTGGCGAAGCCAGTCACCCAATTGTGTTTTACCTGAGCACAGGGTCATGTGACTCCCTTCGTTCATACGGTCGTGAATGCCTGGGCCTGAACGTTATACAAGTTTGCATATTCCCCTCCCTTCGACAACAGATCCGCATGGGTACCAGTCTCGACGACAGCACCTTCTTTAATGCAACTATAGCAAAAAGAAAAATATCAGTGCTCATCGCGATGCGAACCCCACGGCCAGTCATCACGCGCACGTGTGGGCTAGGGAGCGGAAAGACAGAAACGAAGACGTACATGATGAGGTCCGCATGCTTCGTCAAGTGTCCGAACCGATGCGTCACGAAGATCATCGTTCGACCTTTTCTTTCCTGCCTGAGGTTGGCAAAGAGTCGGTATTCGGCTTCGGGATCGAGGGCCGAACTGGGCTCGTCTACGGTAACGAGCTTCACGGGAGAGGTGAAGAGTCGCATGAACGTGCGAGCACTGAAGGCGCAGCACTAATCAGATACCGCTGTGATTCCAGGCAGTGTATACGATCAGACGTACGCGACGAGTTTTTGTTTTTCTCCCCCTGAAGGATCAAAGATTGAGAATCGAAAACAAATTGGCAAGTGATTTACTGTAGAGCCACTCGCCTGAAATACTTGTTGGTTTCTCCAACTTCTTTTGGATAGCTTCCAGCTCTTTGTTTCCTTGGCCTGCGTAGCTGAGATAGCCACTCTGGACAGGCTCTAGCACCGTGTTATATCCATCCGAGAAGTTCTTCACGAGGGCTTCTGCGCCAGCAGCCAACACTGACTCCTTGATCTTTTGCTGGTCATTCCTCGCTTCTGCCTCCGACGAGCCAAGTTTGATGTTCTCTTCGACGGACAGAGGAAATAGCTGGTGCTCTTGGGTGAGCATCGCAGTGCCCTTCCGCAGCTCATCCATGCTGTACTCTTCAATCGGTATTCCGTCTATTCGTATGCTACCCGAAGTGGGATCGTAAAACCGATTCAATAGCTTGATGATGGTCGATTTTCCACTTCCATTGGCGCCAACGACAACAACAAGCTGTCCTGGCTGGATAGTGAAGGAAACACCAGAGAGGGCTGCACGTTCAGATTTACTGCTTGGATAGGAAAATGATACGTCTCTGAAGCACAAATGTGAGTGTTCCTACAGGATATTTCGGCAGGACGTGATCATTCTACCTGACTTCGATCCCCATCCCTGCGCTAGCCTCATAACCTGGACGCGGGAATGGCGCTTCGCCATTTTTCATCTTATTCTTGGTATCCAGTACGGAATACACGTTCCTCAACCGTGAAAACTCGCCTGGCCAAAGGTCAATAGCCCAACCTATACTTGAGAAGGTGAAGCGCAAGGAAGTCGACGTTTGGTCCAGCATAGCAAGCTGGACGACAGACAGCTTGGAAGGACTGATGAGCGCCAGGAAAGCGAAGAAAAGCTAACTGGCAGTTAGCATTGTATGGATGGCGGCGGAATGCGACCTCACTGTCGGACCATCTGCACAAAGCGTCATAATGATATTCGATAATGCATCGCGCTGCTGGGAGTATAAGAATTCGGGTCGAGTGTCAGGGGTATCTCCGAGGTCGTGTTTTGCCTTGCGATATTCTGATGTGTCGAAGGGTCATGTCAATTGTGGGGAAGTAGCCAAAGCTAGAGAACTACCATTCATCAAAAATTTGTTTATACCTCCTGCCATAACCTCTTGTTTCAGTCCATCCCCAGCGAGCTTTCCTAATGCAGATTTGCGGATGTAAAACTTGTTTGCCGCATCGACTACATAGGCTAACCCCCACGACAAGAACCGGTTAGTCAGAGGAAATCTAATTCATTCTAGCTATCTCACCTTTTGCCCAGAGATCACTGGACTTAAATTGTCTCATCAAAAGAGGCAGCATGCAAAGAGCAATAAATACAGGGCCTCCATCATCGAGGCCATTGCCGATGACATGTGCAATGAGACGGAGATGTAAAAGGAAAGAGATTGCACTCTTCAATAGCATGGTACCTTGCTCCAAACAATCATATACATTGTCAGCGTCAATGTTGGATGCCGTAGAGTCTAGGCAAACTTGAGCCACGGATCGACACAGGATATGGAATAAAAATTCACCCTGAGAAGTCGGCAGATCGCAAGCTAAGTTGGCTAGATTCGTCCCAATTCAATACAGATACTTTGGAAATTGGGGTAATCCAAGCACTCACCGGAGAAAACACGAGCTTGGTATTCATACTTGATGCGAGAAGAATAGGCGTGTTTGTTTCGTCGTCTTTTGAGAAGAATTATAGGGGCATTTAATGTCACAAACAGTTTCGTGGACTGACGATGACCATCCCATATAGGCGCTGAACACAGAACAAGCGATTCTGGATATCACTGCCGAGTACAAATCAGAGGGTGTCTGATCATCAGCGAAGCCTCCTGAAAGCCTCTTCTCAATCTGGTAGCACCAGTTAATATTAACCCCGGAGAGCCTGGTGCACTCACAAAGAAGAGAAGCCTATTAGAGAAATAGAGTGAGAGTGGCGCCTCGATGGAAAACCACAAGTGCGCCAAAATGTGAAGTGCGAACAAACGAGGACTGATGGCGTACACATCATAGAGGGCACGGCGGAGCAGCGGAAAAGTCGAGGAGAGGTTCTCCCATTGGAAGTTAAACATCGAGAAAGGTGAATCTTTCGCGACCAGGACGCGCCATACACCAAGCATAAGTTCTTCATGGGACAACTTGACATCAGTTGAAGTGTTCGGGGTCTCCGGCGGAGAAGTGCGCGTCCAAAGCTTGTCGCCCAGCATCGTAAGTGGCCACCTTGGGACCTTGGGTGTGCAGCCCTGTGAGATTCAGAACGACAGTCAGCGTATTTAAACAGGACATCGGCAGCTTTTTGCCCCGAACATAATCTATTAATACCCACGCAGTGGGCGGTTTACACGGCTGGGGTGCTGAACACGAGGCAGTTGCTTCATGTGTACCGGTATCTGTACTATATCGGAGCCGAATCAGTCTCTGGCACTCTCTGCCAAGATGCGGCCTGCTGAGAACGCATTGGCGAGTATCATTCGTCTTGGACCTTACCTTAACGACCTGTTTCAGGAAGCGAAAGCTTTGGATAAGTATATCTGGTTTTCGAGACTCTCGCGAGGACTCGGATGTTGGCACAGTAAACCAAAAGATGAATTCTTACCAGTATCATGGGACCGTCATTGAACGAGTCAGAGTTAGCATCAAGATTACATAATAGACTAGAAGGCTTGGATCACCGCCACTATACAGGCTGACACTGTCTCTCAAACCTGCCAAAGTTTCCCCCTGACCAAAATATAAGTCGATGCCATTAATGTCATTCTTTCCAGAAACAATACAGCTAGACATGTAACTTTACTCGCGATAGCTAACAACCTTCCCGAACGTGTCCGCCATCCCCCAGGTCCCGCTCCTCAAGCACGACAACTCCACAATTCGGCTATGGTCCACGAATAGATTGACGTCGACCCCAAACTCTCGAATGTACCAGTTAAACACCCTCGGACCAGCCGCCTCAAACATGACACACTCCGCGGGGAGCTCCTTGAGGATTGCCTGGATGACGTCCGTACGCGGGGTCCGCACGTTCTCCGTGATCCCCTCGCTCTCGAACATGATACGCTCCACGCCAGCATCTAAGAACTTCTTTCCGAGGTTCACGATCTTGGACGGGGTCACTCGTTCCCGTCGATTCCAGCTGAGCGACGTCCGTGTCTCCACCAGTGCCAAACTGGATTCCAAGTCCGGGCTTGGGTGTCAACCCATGACTCTGTACTTTTTCGATCAGTCGCAACCAATCGTCTGGCGGGAAGGGGAGAAAGCTCGCTGAGAGCTCGATAACGTCGAAGCTGTGAGGGGTTTCTTTCGTGTGCGTCTGATGGACGAGCGTCTGACAGGGTGTGCTTACCCCATGTCTTTGCACTTCTTTAGGTAGCGGTCGACGACGGCGGTAACGTTCGTATGCGTCAATACATGCTCCATCCATCCGCCCTAAAAGCACACCAGACCCGATGTGTATATGAGCGCACTCATCAACGCAAAGACAAACCCCTGTTGCGTACAGTCGAGACATAAACATCATGCTCGTGCGCGAGTTCGATCATCTCCGTCACAGCTCGCTCGGGAAAGGGCGCGAATGAACCCCCTGCAAATTTGAACCCGTCGATGTGGTAGCCCATCGTCTCAAGAACGTCCTGAAGGTGCCCCTTTCCGTACGCTGTATAGTACGGGCCGCGTATTTCAGTCACACCAAGCTTGCGGGGCTTCTGCGTGCGCGGGTTCGAGCGAATGAAGCCGAACCCTGTTTATTTATCCTGGATGAGAGTCTGTGCTTGCGAAGCTTGTGCACGAAGGCTGCCAGTGGTCGTCATCAATCTTGTCATGGACGGCGGGTTAACGG
>QGOI01016123.1:0-17605 GCA_003313885.1 Boletus sp. MG55 | reverse complement strand
TTGTCAGGTTCAAACTTGGATTCTGTGACATTTTGCTCAAGAGTCTGACATGAAGGCAACGGAAAGCATTATGGACCCAGCAGTAGATCTTGAACTCCTTCATCAAGTTTGCTGATGTGAGTTGCACCCATGGACTAATGAAATCAGAAATACCATTGCAAAGTGCACTGACCTGCAAGGACAACACAATGCAAAAGGTATTAAATACATCAAACAACATACTTGAACAGGGAACAAATTGATTGCATCCACACCATCATACTGTTGCAAGATCGATCTGGTAGGGATGATAGTGACAACCCTCTTATGCATTGCCATGACTTGTATGAGGTCAAACACCTCACCGTGGATCGCAGTGTAGACAGAGTTCAGAGATGAGTGTAATGCGAGTTCCGATGAACTAAAGGCATGCTCTGTTGGACAGGGTGTTTTGGAGTATATTCTTCGAAGGAGTGTAGGATTCAGACTCACCATAGTTAGACAGTGTCTCTTCTCATCCAGATGTGAGCCAACTGCAGTTATCAAAATCGTTGGAACAGAACAATTTATGGTCCTCGTATTCGTCATCATATAGCTCTCCCCACTGGCAAGGAGGGGCATTGGCCACTAGTGGTGCATGTGCCTGGGAAGCAGCTTGGTTGAACAAATCCACATAGTTGTCTGGTGGGAGGTCTGGGGAGGAATAAGGAGCATGAGGGTCGCATATTGAGCGAACACCGAAGCTGGCTTCTGCCTCTGCATCACAGAAGCAGTTTTGCTTTTGTTCTTCCACATCAAGGGGATGGATGTGGTCCTCAAGGGAATGGAACACAGTTTGAGACAGGAAGACCTGCATGAGTAAAATGACAAGAAGTTTACTAGCACATGTCCAAGGCATGTAAAAATTACCTTGTACTATCTGGGGACAATGTCCACCTCCCGCAAGCCTAGTACATTTCTCCTCTGCTCAACCTTGTCCTCTGCTCGAGATCAGCTGTGACAGGTCTTGTCTCAGCAGTTGTTCGAGCACTGCGAGATGCCCTATCCATGAACAGGAAAGGTATGCCTAGATATAGGACCCCAGCCAAGAGTTCAGAGATCATGTAGAGGATGGGCATGTTCCTTATGGGCTGTTGATAAAAGACATCACAAGACAATGGTTTATAAGGTTGAAAGTTGACCTGGTGCCAATGTGCTGGAATGGTGATGAAATGTCTTGCCTGATGGACTATAGCCAAGATTACTCACCAGCATGCAAGAATGTGAGCTACCGTCCCAGTGTATGCTGCACTGATTGGATGATTGGGGTCTGAATGATGCAATTGGGTATGGATCGAGCTCAAACAAAACTAGACCTCACCATTGAGGAGCTTGAACAGTTCTATGCACTTGTCCTGGCCGAAGGGCAGTGGGATAGGCAGTAGATTTGAGTATGTGAGCAGACAATCAGTATATGACCAATGAAGAGCATCGATCACATCTTTTCTCACACCCTTCATGATCACCTGCGGGATGTGTGCTGGGTGCATCTCAATGAATGCCCAATACCTGTACTCATCATCGAATCATATTGCATCAGCATGAGCATCAAAATGATACACAGTGTTGTGCCCAGCTTACTATCATCCCCCACCGATACATGGTCATCTGATGGGACCTCGTTCAGGACTCAATGATAGTGGTGGTCCACCCAAAAGAGGACAGGTTCATTTAAAACCTCATTGAGTCTGGTCAAGTTTCAGAGGTCCAAGTCTGTGACTGCCCAACTGTCTTTGTTCACATAGTAGCGAATTCCATGTGGGAGCGCATACTCAGTCCATCCATGGGTGACATGCAATTGTGTACTGGAGCCATACACATAGTTGCAAGCAGACCCGTTTGCATCGAATCATACTGGTTATGCCCACTGTGGGACTGGCTGGCTCACAGGCGTGTTTACAGAGTGATACGACTGTGTGATCTGGCTTGAGGTGGTCTGAGGTGGGTAGTTGGTGATGATCTGCAGTGTCGAGGGCCGGGAGATCAGAGGTCATGTTTCACTAAGATGTAGAATGAAGCATAAGGGCATTGATGCACTGTTGGCCAGGATAAATAGCTTACTTGGTAGCACATGGGTAGTAATGCCTGCTATCACTGATACTTTGATCAAAATTGCTGGATAAAGTTTGATGAAGAGGACTAGGAAGTCCCCATCAGCACAAGTGTAGATACTAGAAAGATCTCAAATACTCACCCAGTAACCATGACCTCATGCATCACAGGCAAAGGCACCTGAGGCTGTGGTGCACTTGGTGCAATCATCAAATCATTGTGGGGTGAGTGAGGATCGATTTCCCTGTAACGTTCCTCAAAAATTTGCATCTGTGGGAGATACAAACCCACTCATTCAGGGATGTATACTGTGTCCATCAGAGAAGTGGCAGGGACAGCCTGCACTTGTGTTCTTGCATCCTCGTGCAAGCTATTAAGCACAAACATGATTCATTCAATCAACAGAACTTCATCAGATTTGCTCAAGAGACTCATGGAAGGCTCATCTTGCTCCCGAGCCCCATCTCACTTGAGCTACTCCAGGTCTTGGTAATACCAGCTAATTCTGTCTGGCGTGATTGAATGACACCACTAGCTTTCCAGCTGATAGTTTGACTCTAATGTTGCAGTGGTGCAACCCGCGAAGAGGCCACGGAGGAGTCTCAGGGATGCACAGATGACTTAGATGATTTATCCATCAACACACATCCTCGGGGCACTTCTGAGTCACTCTCAGAACTCATGGTGGCCCCAGCACAATGGTCCGCCCAAACATTGGTGTCAGGGTCACTCTCAAGTCCAATAGGCATTGTCAAGCATGGTATATCACTGAAACAGCCACTGGTGGTTGTAGATAGTGCAACAGGCATGATGGGCGCTGAGGGAGGTGCTGAGGCTGGCAGTGGGGGAGTGGCAGATTTGGAAATGGGTCGAGATGACAGCACAGATGGGGCTGTGTGGAGCAGGGATCTCCTCTGGTTTGGCTGTCAGGATGCCTGCAATTTCCACTTTCGATAATAACATTGTTTCGGTAGCCTGAGGTGGTGGTGTCCCTGAAATTGATCGGGGAGGAGCTTGTTTGGATGGAGGCACAGCCTTGAGTACTTCATTTGCAAAAGGGGATGGAGCTTTGGCTGCGGCAGGTTGTGGCTCAGTGGCCAACACCACAGCCTCGCATGCAGGTGATTCTGGAATAGGACTTAGGGCACTTGAGATGGTAACAGGTGCTGGTGGAGGTGTTGTGTCAATTTTATTGAGAGAGGTGGTAGAGCCTTCCCGGTCAAGTTTACTGGAAACAGACCCAGCAATGGATGCAGTATCAGAGTCTTGAGGGGAGGCATAGCTGAATGTCTGCAGTTTGGCAAACCTGGGATGCTGAACACAGTGGACAACCACCATATTGCTCCTCCAACACACAAGTGGAAGGTTGACTTTTTCTGGGAAGTGGGAGGAGATACCACAGTCATGCAAAGTGCAAATACTCAAGGGAATATAATCAGGAAATTGAACAAGGGGTTTTAGATAAACCAAGCAGTTGACTCTGGTGGATGAGGTGGGAGTAGTGCAAAGAAGAGAATGCAGTGAGGAAGCCAACAGTGGCGTTTATCTATATATCTGTAAGACATGTCTGGTGGTTTTGATGAGGTCGACCATGTGTGGGAAGACAGGAGGCACATGGTCAATATGGAGGCTCTGAAGATATGATGTGCACCACAGCAGGTTGGTAATCGCATGGTGAGAAAAGGTGAGGCAAACACATGTCGGGACAATAGTCGCAAGGCGGGTGTGCACCTACACTCTGATGGCAAGGGTTACTCTTCAGGGACAACATCTGGCACAGGTTTGTGCAAAGTCCCAGTGACAATGTCATAGTTGACCTGAGTCGGGTTTGAGGATCAAGTTGGATCAGACAGTGAGGAGAGACATCGAATGGCTGTACTTCGAATACTGGTTCTACGCTAGTACTGTGGATTCTGAATCCCACGCTCAGGACTGCTAAAGACCAGTGGCCCGGGGACGGCAGGATTTGCTTTGTGAATCTCCACTCCAATTTGTGCTGAATACATACTGAGACTTTTTAGGAAGTTAGGACCCCAATTACCACAGAACTCCTGAGTGGGTGAGAGGGATTAGATTTCTGCAGCATATGTTTGCAACTCTGCCCCAAAGTTTTGCCATGTACATTGAAGTAATACTGTACGATGGGCCTGCCATAGTACCACATCTTCGAATATGCCTGCTGTTACTGTGATGTTGGATGCACCGACGTTCAAAACAACATGGGAAGATCTGCACCATGTTAGCGAGACATCAACACCAATGATCACTGGTGAAGCCCTTAGATCTGCATTATTCACTAGTCTGCCTACTGCTCATGATGTTGACATGGACATGCCATCCCCTCTATCCGATTCCAACTTTGCCCAAATTGTCAATCTCGAGGGAGCATCATGGGCTGTCGAACTAGCGAACTCACAATTGCCAACGACTTCATTGCCCACTCAGGTTTTCCATCAGGACATTGCCATTCCCCCTTCCCAGCCTCAACCCGCTCCCTACCACCCGCTACCTATTATTTATCACAGGCTCTGTGACACCAAAGCCCACTTCTGGGCTAGGGTCTTGCTGGACATTCAAATCTGCCTTTGGGTGAAAATGTCCCAAAGACTCAGTGGGCATGAGCCAACAAAAATGCTATTGCATGAAGTATATGGCAAGGCCATCAACAGACAACTGTTCCCCACTTGGCGTGCAAGCAAGTGACACCTTTGTAGTATGTTCTGTACTGCTTCTAACTTGACTTTTTCCAGTCCCAATTACCCTCCATGTGCTGAGGGTCACCAACCTTGAGCTGCCGACTGACATGATGGTCGAAAACACCCTCCAGACAAGGGGACAATTAGATATCATCGAAATGGAGGTGATCACTGTACCTACGGACAAAAAGTTCATTTTGGCATTGATACTTACAGTTCATATATTCCTTTACAGACATTGCTCATCATTATATCCAATGTTCTCCCAGTTCTCAGCCACATGGGCTCAGTACTGATCCAATTGCTACAAAAGAGCAGCTCTTGTTGTCCTCCCATATACCGTCCATGTCTATTCAGGACTTCTTCCACCTCCTGAAGATTTTACCATGGTGTTCTGTTTGAAGTTGCAGGACCTTCTCAATGACCGTTCCAGGGGATGGGGACTGCTTCACAAGCACCCCTCTGTTTTTCCAGACTCATCGTCTCAGGTACAGCAGTTTACATGGTTCAGGAATTTGGTCCTTAGGGAGACTATTCATCCTGCTCTGTATGACCCCACATACCTGGGATGGTTTGGCTTCCTGGAGAATACAAGGATCAATGGTGATCATTTCTGGGCTCCCCTGCAATCTGCTTCACCTTGGCAAGTTGGCCAAGTTCTCAGCTGGGTTAGTCTCATGCTCTTAAAACACCTCACGCCTGACTTGTCTTATCAACCGATGTAGATCGAAGAACTTCTCAGCTTCCATATTGTGCAAGCAAACAAGACCTGGGGATCATTTACTGCATATGCACAGTTGCTGGTCAACTTCACTGCACACGATTCTGTTATTAAAAGGGTGGGTCGCCACACGAAATTCCTTTCTTTCTTAGGTGGTGGCACTGGTGAAGTCCCTGAAAAAAATGACCCATTTTTGTGGATAGCTCATAATCCAGTGGAACTGGAAGCTTGCTTGCAGGGGTATAAGGAATTTGTCAAATGCCCCGATTATCTCCCTTACGATCTTAGTGTTGCTGAGTATCACTGATGACATTTCCATATCATTTGTACTTGTAGTAATATACTTTTTGAACTGGTGACCGAGGTCTTTCTTTGTGTACTCTGCGGGCTCAGCTTGGAAATTCCACATCTCGTCACATAAAAAGCACAGTCGAATAAACTGATCTTTCACCGTCGTCAGTCACCCTCAAAGAAAACAATCATGCAGGGAGACTGATTGTTCTACTGCCAGTCTGAACCCGATGTATGTGTTGTGCTACCCAAGTGGGTTTCAGAATTTCCCTCTCTTCTACCTCTGGTTGTCGCCAAGCAACTAGAGAGCTCAGTGGAGGCTGGCTCTCCCCCCTCACTCCCCTTGTCATGTGTCACCAGCTTCCCTGCATCCACTTCCTCAGAAGGTAGAAGCCCTGCAGGTCAGACACTGGATACTTTTACTGCCAATATCAAACGATCATACCGAATGAGAGTTAGTCCAGTTACCTCCTCTTTCTTCCACATTGCTAATATACAATGGTAGTTTACTTCATCAAGTGTCTCTTGCCAGCAGAAGGTCAATGTGTTAAGATTGTGCGAACCAGATGAGACCGGGTTGGATTTCTCCGGGGGAAACTCCAGAACTCTGGAGTTGATTGGACGGATGGGACTTTGGCTTCAGTGACTCGGAGCGGAGCACTGCACCCTCCTCAAGGTCTAAGTCCTGGATTTCGGAGGAAGATGATTTCGGAGTTGGGATGAAGGATTCCCGGAGGACAAGAGGGTGTATCTAAGTCAATATTCAGACTAAAGAACTATACATGAATCGGAGGTCTGTATATATGGAGTCTGAAGGAGTATTAGTAATTGATCAGTCAGATGAAATGGAGATTTGTAAGTAGAACTGGAGTTGGAAGTAACAAAGCCAGAGCTGTGCTCCTAAGCGAACACAGGATTGGGTGGAATGGAGGAACTGAACTAGTACAAAAGGAGTAATGAAGTATTGTAAGTAAAATGGAATGAAGTCTGAGATTTCGGAGTGAAAGTCCGAGGGGTCAGAGGAGTGAAATGAGCTCAGAATGAGCTCAGAGATGGTCCGGAGTGTTTGGAGTTTCAGTATATGACACAATGTTACGCTTCGACATGAAGTGAACAAATAATGCTGGACCGTCAGGTCAAGTTGTGTGTTCCTGGATCCTGAAGAGGTATTCCCGAATGGCTATGGCAGTGACGACTCTTGAGTCACTGAGGCTTCCAAGCACCGTCTATGGGCAAAGGCGCATGCTGAAACTAAGTCAACCCAGAAAGGGAAGACTTCTCAGAAGGGCTGAGATCCGAGGAGATGTGGAGGTTGAATGAAGGAGCTCAGCGTGGCTTCTTGACACTAGGCGGTAGATTGCATAGATCAAGGTAAGGTACATGAGAGAAAGAAGCAGGCCTTTTATAGGCCCTACGTATCAGAGTCCATAGCAGACTCAGAATATAAATAAGTCCTGAAGTAAACCAGGAGGGAACAGAATGGAACACAAGTACAGCCCTAATAGGCAGGATGGAATGGAATGGAACCTAAGACTACAGCCTCGGCGGGCAATAATAGAAGGTGAGATATAAATATGAAATAGGAATCAGGACAGACCGGGATCGGGTAAAGTAGGATTACAAGGCAGTGCATAAAGAGAGCACTGCTGAGGAGAGAGTGTCTGTGCAAGGCAATGTAAGTAGAAAGGAGAAAGAGTCTGGTGCACTGCTTTAGAAGATGGTGTCCATCGCCTCCATGGTAAGGCTGTTCCTCTCAGTGTCGTAATGGTCAAAGCTGAATAGCTCGTCCCGCTGGCTTTGAGGAATCTCCGTGTCCAATTGGAAGTCTGTCCACAAGTCCTGTGATGTGAATGGAGGAAAAGATAGGGGGTCCTCCCATTCTGTAACAGTCAAAGCATGGTGGGACACCATTCTGAGAAAGCGCAAGCTTGTTCCTCAACTTCTTCAAGCACAGAAAGTCATTGAAGAGGTGGAGAATGAAGCTGCTCAGTACTTGATGAGGGACACGATTGCTTGTATGCAACAGACACATTACAAACTTGACAGTGGCGATACCTGTGATGAGATGTTCATATCTGCAATTTCCACCCTCAAGGTAATGAGCTGAGGAATCCCATGAGTTCCGACAGTATTTTTCGATGATCTAGTTTCAATAAACACGCATAGGTGTCTGTACTGCATCTGTGCTTTTTGTTTGTATTTTGTAGCCATGAACTACTATTATTATCTTTGCCAACAATATCTTTGTTCTATGTATGCTTCACAGCACGAGAACATATGGACTCGATTGCAGAAGACGAATTGATTATTTATATATGATCTCGAATTGTCTAATTCATCATGATATACCTGATGCTGCAGTGTATGAAATGAGAATCACAGCAACTTTACTTTTCTCATCCTTGAACCAGATGCTGCTGACATTGACTCTCCACATACACTGATATCCATAGCCAATCCATAGCATTGGCGATGAGCATGTGAACAAAGTACCGAAAATGGTATTTTGCTGCCCACTGGTAGTTTAGACTGGATACAATGCTGTGTATACACATTGACTGCCAGCCTCCAGCTGCCTCTCAGATCCTCAGAGTGCAAAGTGCCCTGCAATGTCAGTGAAAAGTTCCTCCAGACAGCCATGGACTGCTGGCATTAGGCCATGAACAACATGAGCCACTGGTATGACAGTCTTCACCAGAGACTGCCCTTTATCTCCTCTGGGGCGAGGCCGCACAGGTCCAGTTTGTCCTTGAGTGTCTCTGCTTCATCTTCAAGTGTGCAGGCTACTACTTCTGCTCCCTCGAGTACCAGAGTCGTGTTGATTGTGTTCCCAAGGGTCTATACCTTCATTCTGTCATTAAACCCCTCCATCTCTCCATTGCTTTATCCATGACCAAGGCTATCAGGTTGTTGATGGTAGATTCATTCTTAAGGAATGTGGTCATGCCGACATTGTTAGCTATGACAATGTAAACCAGCTCTTCGCAGGCTGACGGGTCAACAGTTTGATACACTTTTGTTGGCTAGCTTGTTCACTACCACCAGCACATTCTCGATATGTCCCAATCCTCATTGGTGTCATATACCAAAACTCCGAACACTCTGGACCATCTCCGAGCTCATTTCACTCCTCTGACCCCTCGGACTTCAACTCCGAAATCTCGGACTTTGCTCCATTCCATTTACGACATTTAGTTTCTCCATTTGTACTAGTCCCATTCCTCTATTCCACCCAATCCTGTGTTCACTTAGGAGCACAGCTCTGGCTCCCGAACTCCTGGGCAAAGCTCTGGCTTTGTTACTTCCAACTCTGGTTCTACTTACAAATCTCCATTTCCTCTGACTGATCATTTACTAATACTCCTTTGGACTTCATATATAAAGACCTCCGAAATCATGTATATGTCTTTAGTCTGAATATCGACTTAGATACACCCTCTTGTCCTCTGGGAATCCTTCGTCCCAACTCTGAAATACATCTCCTCCAAAATCCAGGACCTAGACCTTGACAAGGGCACAGCGCTCTGCTCCAAGTTGCTGAAGCTGAAGTCCCATCTGTTACAGAATGGGAGGACCCCCTATCTTTTCCTCCCTTCTCATCATGGGACCTGTGGGCCGACTTCCAACTGGACATGGAGATTCCTCAAAGCCAGTGGGATGAGCTATTTAGCTTTGACCATTACAATGCCGAGGGGAACTGCCTTACTACAGAGGCGATGGACATCGCCTTCTAGAAGCAGTACGCCGGACTCTTTTCCTTTTTACTTACACCGCCTTGCACAGACTTTATCTCCTCGGCAGTGCTCTCTTTATGCACTGCCTCGTAATCCTACTCTACCCGATCCCGGTCTGTCCCGATCCTATTTCATATTTATATCTCACCTTCTGTTCCCACCCGCCGAGGCTGTAGTACTATACTTCCATTCTGTTCCGTCCTGGTTTACTTCGAGTCATATTTATTCTGAGTCCGCTATGGACTCCGATACGTAGGGCCTATAAAAGGCCTGCTTCTTTCTCTCATGTACCTCACCTTGATCTATGCAATCTACCACATAGTGTCAAGAAGCTACACTGAGCTCCTTCGTTCGACCTCCACATCTCCTCGGATCTCAGCCCTTCTGAGAAGTCTTCCCTTTCCGGGTCAACTTAGATTCAACACGCACCTTTGCCCATAGACGGTGTTTGGAAGCCTCAGTGACTCTAGACATCGTCGCTGCCGTAGCCATTCGGGGATACCTCTTCAGGATCCAGGAACACGCAACTTGACCTGCCGGTCCAGCGTTACTTGTTCGCTTCAGGTCAAAGTGTAACACCATCCATCTGACCAACTCCGGAGTTCTGGAGTTTCCCCCAGAGAAGTCCGATCTGGTCTCATCCAGTCTGCACGGTCTTAACAATTGGATCCTGTACTCTTTCCAAACGTGGCAATACAACACACACTGACCTCCATTGTATCCCCTGCATAACCCAAAAACAAGTCATCAACACATCCCACCCGACATCGTCCACACCAGCTCTTATCATTTTTGCATCATGGCTTGGGATTGCTGGATGAAGCATACCTGGTTGAGATTGAGATTACCGCATGGACGATTGGGCGCTGGACATGACCATCGGCATGTTGCAACTGATGGAGATGGACAAGGCAGGCACATTTTTTCTACATACAACCCTGTTGCACCACTACTTATCACTTGCTGGCCTCGACAGTGCAATCCATAACACTTGATGATGACACATCAGCAGGATTGATTAATGGCAGCTCATTTGCGACAGTCCAGCTGGAAGTGTCAATAGTCAAGACATTGATGTTAATGAGCAGCACCAGGCAATCGGACGATCGACATGTCTGTCCAGTTGGGTGTGACAGTCCAGTCTCAAATGTGAGCACCATTGCCACCACTGTCAGGAACACTTGGCCTGGAAGTGCCACAGAGTCTTGACATGGCTGAGATTCTGACTCAGTGGACATTGTTGATTCCGACATTGAGAGTGTTTGTGATGTGCCAGGACATGGTGTATCAGTGACCTCTTTGACCCCCACCGGTGCTTGCCAACCTTGCAGTACTGGAGGGTGAGCAATGGGATGCCTGTGTGGGTGGGGGGCCGGTGGTAAGGACAGCATTCAAGTGTCTGGCCCCATGCAGGATAGAGGTTGAAGAAGTGGTGTTGCACCAGGCAGTGGGTGTCTCCTTGATGTATATAAAGGGGCAGCTGACTGAGTGGTGTATGAGAGTCAGGACCCAAGGGTTGTCAATACGACGTTGGAAGAGGATATTGATAGGATGTGTTCTGGTGGTCAGTGACCTGTTGCTGCCCTGTTTTAGTGTTTTTGACAAGATTGTAGAATATCTTGCTGGAGACCAATTCTTGGACATTTGTGGTATTGAACTGGCTGCCATGGAGGACAAGGCGACAGGTAGCAAGGTCCTTCATGGACTGAGGGTGTACATGTCAAAGTAGTTTCTGATGATTTTGCTATAGGATCCTATCACCAGGATAGTATGGTCCCCCTCCCTTGCTTGGGAACCCATGCACATATAAGCAGCCGATTGTCATGTTGGGTTGCACATGTGATGGGTGATGATGGATTAGAAATCCCGCTGCACCGCACTTTGCTTCGCCATCCATGGATGGCAACATACATATGTGTCTGGTCCACCGCGACCAGACAGCTGGAGTACACTCTCGGCAGCCCCATGGCCAGTGTCAATGTTGTCAAGTGGGAAAGTGGAGGGAAAGGTGTACTGTATATTGCAAACAGCGATCACAAAGTGAGGGTACAGGACACATAGGTGGTCAAGCTCTCCATTCCGTATTGGCCATGAATTCTGATTATCTTGCAGGGCAAGTAACTATGGTCCTTAAGGACCACACACACTGGGTTACTACCCTTGTTCTCAACACCAACTTTGTACTCCAGACCAGCCCATTCGATCATACGGAAAAATGACCAATATTGGACGAAGATGGTATGATTCATCTATGTGATTGGGCAATGGAAGTGGACGTCCATCAACTGATCGAGTTTCTGCTTAGTGCAGATGCTTGTACTCAAATGAATGTATGACACACTCTCATCTCACGTCACCAAACTCTTGATGTCAGGGTCTGATGATTGTACCCTCTTCCCGTGGTTGCTCTTCTCATCCGCATCTGAATCCAGAGGTGGCAAATCAAAGCTGCTGAGTCACTGACTTACCGGCCATCAAAGCCAGGTGTCACATGTTGCATTTTTGCCTGATGGGTGCTGGGCAGCCAGTGCAAGGTGGGACAGTGCTGTGCGCCTCTGAGATTGTACAGGAGGGAGCTGGTGACTCTTTCATCTCTATCCAGCTCAGTGTTGCATCACACTCTCGTCCTGAGATTTATGTGTATGTTTCCATTTAGGTATGATGGGCAAGTTCATGCCCACACTTCACAGTCACATCGGTCCTGTATTCCACTTTGCATGGAGCGCGGACTCATGAATGGTTGTCAGCACAAGGAAAGACAGCACACTTAAAGTACGTCTTGTCCATTATCATGTGTGATTGCACCCACACTCACATTGCTGTATCACTTTTGCTTCTACCCTGTTTCCACACACTCAGATCTGGGATCTCCAGGCATGCAAACTCAAAAATGATCATCTGGGACATACCAATGAAGTCAGTGGAGGGCGGGATTGGATGGTCAAAATGTAAGTCGGTTGTACAAGTCGGTCATCACTTTCTGGACTGATGCACCTTGTGGATGGAGAAATGAGTTTGCATGGGTGTCATGAGGATGTCGCACTGGTAGCCTGGGTGTGGAATGTAATCTTGACTGTTTCAGGCACTGTTGAGCAAGTTTGATGTTTGTCTGTGCGCAATGTTTGTCTGAGGGAAACTCCTGAATGACAGCACATTCAAAATCTTGAACAAAGCAGCTATTACAGGCAAGGACTGCTAGCAGCCAGTGATCCAAGCAGCTCAAGGGCAGTATCCTCAGCATCCTCAATGGGGAAAATCAAGTCATTACTTGGGTAAGCACATAGACAATTTCTCACTGTGGCTATCATGCACTGGCTCCATTTCCACCTATTGTGTCCGTGCATGTGGTAGAGGCACATACTCTACACAAAAGTCGCTTCAATCGACTTGGACAACTTGAATGCATCAGGAGTTGGCCGAGGTGGAGTGTGAAAAATGGGTCAATTCCTTGCTATGTGGTGATGCTACCCGACATAGTTAGGTCACATGATTTTCACTCACCATCAGCGCCTGCTGTGCCAATGATACAGTGCCAGATCCACCCTCCACCCAACCATTTACACAAGCTGAACCTGGCTCCGAGCAGCTACCTTTGGTCAACGGTGACACATTGTCTTGAACAGCTAAATATTAACTGACACAGTAAATATTGTCAAATTCTTGTGATTGTGAGGGAGCTAACATTGTCCATCCTATGAAACACCTGCTGAGAACTTGTGTATGGATACTTCACAAACATGTATCTGTGGCCGTTCCTTCACCCAGAGTTCAGCCTTCATGAAACACTCGAAAATATGTAAAGCAGGCAGGAAACGCCTATCTAGTGCACTTGCACAGGCACAAGAAGCATATCGAAAAAAATGCCACCTCTCAAATGGCTCAAAGTCACTTCCTTGATCTAATACTACTACTTTGCTGCAATCAGAATCTCAGAATCTGCGTACTGCAGATGCCCATCCGGCTGAAGTAGGGAATCAATTTGATGGACATAGACAGGTTTGGTCCTTTGTCATGCGACTTCACCATAAACACTGACACTTACCCAGGCCGCCCTGGATGAAGAACATCAAGCAGAGAGCATTCGTCAACTGTTGAGCAGGATGATTCGCTACCACTGTCATTGAGGAGGACCCATTGGCAGAACAGGCAATTTCCGACACAGTTTAGAGATATGTTGCCTGAGTTGCCTCTGCCTCTGCCTCCTCCAAAGGCCATTGTTACTCGCCCTAGATCACCAACACCAGCACTGCTGTCAACCACATCTATCTTATCAGCTCTGTCGGCCCTCACACATTGTTCCCAACCATGGTTCCACCAGATATTCCGGACTCAGCAAAACTTATTTGGACTGTTCCAAGTATATGACAGGGAAACACTCCCTGTACATGATCCTGAAGATTCATCCATCAATCCTTGTCCAGATGAATCTCTTGGGCTCAAGTCGACCAGTGCACACAGCAACATCGAGAACCCTTTTCACCCATTCCCAAATGAAAGTTCATTTCACCTCTCGGATTGATACTGGAATCAAAGCATAACAAAGTCCAGACGAGACTTCAGGACCCTCCTTACCATTATTGGGAGCTCTGAGTTTAAGCCTGATGATATTCATAATACTCAGTGGGCAACCATCAATCACAAATTAGGAAAACTCACACCTGCTGACGAATTGTCCTCTGCGACATTTGATGACCTGGGCAGCTCAACGGTTATGGGAAGCATGGATGACAACCTTGGGTAGAGATGCAAGACTGTGACCATTTCAGTACCATTCACAAAATGCACTACCAATCCTGGTCCCCACAGCTACACAGTTTCCGACTTTTACTGCTGCTCCCTGATCTCTATTGTGTGAGAGAAGGTCCAAGATCCTGCATTGCATCAACCTGTCCACTATGAACCTTATGAACTATGCTGGCATCCTGCTCACAAAGATCATGACATCCGAATTCACAGCAAGCTGTATACTTCCCAAGCGTTCATCGAAGCGCATAGTCAGCTTCAGGAAACACCACCAGAGCCTGGGTGCAATTTACCTAGGCGAATTGTTGCACTCATGTTTTGGTCAGATGCAATGCAATTGATGTCCTTCGGAGATGCAAAGTTATGGCCTTTGTATGTATTTCTGGGAAATCACTCCAAGAATGAAAGAAGCAAGCCATCATCCAAGCTGTGCAGTCATGTCACTTATTTTCAACAGGTTCATGCCTCTCTGGGCAATGCAAATTAATGTTATTTATGATCTGGTGATGCACAGTTGCCAGATGACTTCAAAGATTTTATATTTGATAGTGGCAAAGATAAGCTCCCTGGTAATGCATTTTTCACACATTGTCACAGAGAGCTTTTTCATGCCCAATGGAAGGAAATTCTTGATGATGAATTTGTCCATGCATATGAACATGGCATCAGAATGATGTGTGCTGACAGGATAGAACAACAGTTGTATCCTCGCATCTTCACGTATTCAGCTGACTACCCTGAAAAGTATGTTTCTGGTTAGCACTGAATCATGGCAAATGTTGTGACTGACTTCACATGTGACCAGAGTGTTAATAGCAAATGTCTGTAACCTTGGGGCATGCCCGTGCCCCTGTTGTACTGTTCCCAAAGACAGGGTACAGGATATAGGGATGGACAAGAACATCCTCCAACAACAAATTCTGGCATGCAAGGATAACAATGAAAGACAGGTCAAGATTTCTTCTGCATGCAGATTAATCTACAAACAACACTATGTTGTCGACGCTTCCCAGGTTGAACTGTTGAAGATCTCCTCAAGGCCAAGTCCTTGGTTCCTACCTGGGTAGGTACTCATGTTGCACCAGTTTTTTCCACTGCTCACACTGTAGAATGCATTCTCTGAATGGCTTCACTGCACGGGATTCGACTTTTTCTTGATGCTTGTGGTTGATCTCTTACATGAGTTTGAACTTGGTGTCTGGAAGGTGGTGTTCATGCATTTATTGAGGATGTTGGATAGCCTGAAAGGAGATAGGCTTGCTGAACTTGATTGCCAGTAGGGGCCAACAGATCACCCTCATTACATTGCTCAACGTACTTCTAAGATACTGCCAGATTCCAACTTTTGGATGTGGCACAATCTGGTGTTTCAGGCAAAACATGTCTGAATTGAAGAAAATGGCCACACATGATTTCGAGAACTTGTTGCAGGTGAGTGCCACAAGCATCTTCACATTCCATCATGCGGAAGAGACGCATCCTAATGTGGTACTTCTACTAGTGTTGCCACAACTTCCACTTAAGCCAACTCAAGCCGGGACTGAGTGCCTGGTTTAGCTGAACCATCATAGGCCCTGACGGAATCACATCATCTGGCTAACTTTGGTTGGTTAGTCACGACTTCCACTTTGGACCAGCTAACCGCCAAAGAGGTAGACCATAGATGATAAAGCAGACCCAGGACAAGCAGACTACTAGTATACAGTCTACACTATATGTAGTATGCCAGACTAACACCCTATACAGCTGGCCTTGTATCTGAAAAGCAAAAAGAAAATAAGAAAGAAACAACAAATAAAATTTAACTATTTCTGGTCATTGTTGATCACGAACGAGACCTTACACTTGTGGGCCTTCCCCTGGGCAACAGCAATGTTCCTCGGTCCATCCAATCCCCCTGCCTTCCATGCACCCAAAAAGTCAAAGATAACAACCTTACCTGCCTGCCCTGCACAATGCAGGAAATCTATCATGTTTCATGGGCTGTGGCTTGTCCATAATGAAGACATGTTTGAAACAGTTTGATATCCACGCTGAAATCTAGCCTGCAAGAGAAGCGACGTCATGATCAGCAGGCTGCACATGCAGTGCGTGTGCCGGATTCGAATGGCTGGCCTGCAAAACCATCCTAGACTTGTGCAGTCAAGAAGCTGATGGAGTTGCAGAAGGAAAAGAGAAAGAGCCCGTGAGAGAGGAGTGACATTATGATCAGCACGTACGATGAGAAAACAAGGCTATTTATGAACACACATGTTGCCTAGCCATCACAAGTTTGGGTAAGATGCGGGAAAGAACTTGGGGATATAACTCACCAATGGTGACACGACAGCAATGATGCCCTTGTATAGGCCTGCAAATCACTCTTCTCAAATGATTGTGCCGAAGGCATCAAGACTCAAGACTCAAGAGTAGACCTGCGGTGTGTGCGCCAGATTCGAACAGATGGCCTGCAAAACCGTCCTAGACTTGGGCAGACAAGAAGCTGACATAGTTGCAGAGGGAAAAGAGCCTGCGAGAGGAGCAAGGTCATGATCAGCATGTGGGGTGTGTGCACCGGATTTGAATGGCCAGCCTGCAAAACACCCTTAGTCCAGTTCAGCACCAAATCAACCATGTACTGGAGGTTTGAAGCCCAGACAAACACCATCCACTTCACCATTTGCAGAAATGTGTTGCTGGAAGTGGCTTGGGAGAAAATGTTCAACATTTGCAAAGAGAGTGTGACAAGTAACAGCTAAGTCCGAGTCGGAAGTCAGAAACACATGAGTTCGCTATAGATAAAACACAACACAATGTAAAAATAACATGTAGTACAGTAGCAGGTACTAGATAACTACAGAGTCTCCTTCAGGGAAAGACCTGGACTCGCCCATGTGGATTGTCGTCACCTTCCGACAGTGCGATGGCATTGAGGGCTGCAGTCACCGTCTGGTGGCTACTACCCTCCATTATGAGGTCACCAAGTAAATCTTGCTCGGCCTGGTTTGTGAGCATTTCGGCCTCCAACGCCTGCCAGTATTGACCGAGATTAAGTTGATCTTGCTTCAATGAGAACTTTAGGAGCTGTAGTGCCTCCATAAGGCCAGAGCAAATACAATTCCATTTCTTGGTATCGGTTTCTGTGCTGGACGAAAATACACATTCGCAGGGTACAGAGGAAGGTTGGATGGGCAAATAATCCATTGCCATACGGTAAATTGTTGGGAATCTTGATCGCTTGAGCTGCAGGGAATGTCAACAATGAGTTATGATCCATTTAGCACAGTATTGGGTAGCTCACCTCCCAGAATGTGAGTACATCAGTGTCCCACTTGCTAGTTGTTGCAACTTATCAGCAAACTAGCTGCTGT
>QGOI01016074.1:0-17166 GCA_003313885.1 Boletus sp. MG55 | reverse complement strand
GATGTGGTCAGATCGACGATGGTGCAGGAAAGCATATTCACTATTTTTCCACCCAGGGCTGCAATGCAGGGGCCACAAGCTGTTTTGATTCTGCTGTTGTCTTGGATTGTTGAGGCTGAAAGAAAGCCATTGCAGAATATTCTTTGTAGCTACGGAGACGCGTCGGGGACGCGCCACCCAATATCGCGTATGACAAAACTATTCCCACACCCCTCCGGCGCGACACGGCACCGACGCGACTTGGATCACGTCCTCTTCACGTAGCCACCATGACGCTCCCCGCCCCAAATGTCGGTGAGTGTAACGGCAAAAGCGTGTCTGATTCACTGAGGAACGTGTTTTAGCCACCTCCGGCGCGTCTACATCGTCCAGTAAGGTGCCCAGACCACCATGACCTGTGTCGCTTAACACCTATCGCAACAGTGCACAAAAACCCTACCGCCGAGCTGAAGAACGGAAAAGTCATATTCAAACAAAAGCACATATCATTTGAGAAGGCTTCAGAGACCATGCAAGGTAAACATGATGCCAGGTGTCGCATACCCATATTAATGTGTACTATCAGAAATTGTAAAATTTCGTGACATGCTCGACTCGCGTGTCCAGAACCAAGATCAACCTCTGGTCAGCATACCGGAGGAACACAAACCCCTCATAGTCAAATTGGCCCAGGAGAGGTACGCTGTCGATCCAGTGCTTCTGTGAACGCCACCAACCCAACCTAGTGACAAGGGTGTTGTTCCTCTGGCCAAACAGATCCGTTCAATTTTGCTCCCTGGTCCAGCCGAAGCCGAGGATGCTCATCGTTTGAGTCTTGAATCGAATCTTCCCCTTCCAGTAGTGGAGGATGCAATTAAGACGGTGATGACCAGGATTAACTACGGCCTCGATGGACCCTTGGGTCAGAAACTTCCAGCGGCAGTTTGTGTTTGGCGGTGGGAAGTACAAGACGCCTACAAAGACTGGCTGCCAAAATCTGCCAGAGACAGTGCGGATGCAAGACTGGCCGAGCGTGTCCAGGTACGCGATGGCTTGTGCGCTGTGTCGCAAGCGAGGTTTCTGACAATAACAGGCAAGTGCGGACTTGCGTGCAGCCTTTGAGAGTCTTTCCCAGGCCGAACGAGACGCTATTCTTGATCCAAAGGGTGTCCTCAAACTTCCCGCAAAAGATGTCAACAAATCCGAAACGGACTCTGTCTCCCCAAGACATGGTGAAAGTTCCTCGGGGGATCCGTCGAAAGACGCGCCCATTGACGTGACCGATGGCGAAGTGGTGAGCTTCTCGAACGTTGTTTACCTCTTCAGCTCAGGTCTGGTATTGTTTGCCACTACTATAGCTCTCTGAGAACCTTGCGCCGAAAGGCCGCATGAAGAAGGCTCTCGACCAGGAGAAAGCTGCCAAAGTAATTTACCGTTACCTTCTTCTGGTATTTCGGTATTCAGTTGTTGTCGCAGATCAAGGATAAAGAAGAGAGAAAAGCTGCAAAAGCAGAGAAAGAAAAGAAGCAGAAGGAAGCTCAGGACAAATCACGTTCGATCATGGCTAATTTCTTTGGAAAACCTAAACCCTCTGCTCGGGATTCGCCCACCAAGGACTCAGGTGCCTCCGCCGGCTCTTCGGTGGAGAGCGAATTTCAAAGGACGTTCAAGCCATTCGTGCTGAAGAAGGATGCGGAACTCGCACCGTATAACTGGTTTTTGGAGGGCAAGAGGCCACCTTGCGATCGGATGACCGGCGTAACTCATGGAGAAGCCATCGTCATTGACGACGACATACCAATGCAAGGAGCCCCCGATCTCAGGATGTTATCCAATGAGATAGTGGTTTCGATTGCCGCAGGTCATTCATCTGCGAATTTGCAGGAGTTTATCGCGGAGCTTCGCCAGAGCAGTCTAAGAAGAACACGGAAAGTGTCTTCCCTCAAGACGTATAACCCTCGTAGTATCCGGGATACTATGTCGCAACTCAACGACGCTGAGATCGCAGGTGACCCGACGCAAGTCCGTCATTTGCTCTCTGTTCTCCGAGACCGCCAAGTCTTCCCAGCCAAAGTGTTCATCTTTCATGAAGACTTGCGCCCAGGATATTATGGGACATGGACACGTAACTCTCGCATAGTGGGTCCGCGCGCACCACTTGAGCGTGACGTATTGGCCCGTGACTATGGGTACGATAGTGGGGAAGAATGGGAAGACGAAGGTCCAGGTGATGCAGATGACGTGGTTGAAGATGGAGAAGATGATGAACCAGACGCTGAAGACGCGGACTCAGATCTGGACAGCTGGCTAGTTGAAGATGACGATGAAATCCAGTCACCTCTCGACCTAGATGACTTATCACCCCCGCCCTTGGATCTGTCAATCCCTCCACCGAAACGGAAAGCCGAAAATACAGAAAAGCGGTCAGAAAAGAAAAGAAAAGTGGTAGTGCCACTCGTACCCTACGTGAAAGGTCCATTCTGGGAATCGTACATTGGCCACTGTGAATATGATCCTTTCAGCGTATATCGCGTACAACTTCTGAATGGTAAGGGCCCTTGCCTTGCGTCTGTCACCGAATTAATTGATCTGCTTGCCAGACACACCACATCCTATTGACCCATTCACTTTCGTTTCCGTTGTTGAGGACGGACAAAAATCCCAAGTTGATTCGTCTTCTGCTGTGCCGTCTTTACCTGGCACAGTCCAACCTCTAATTGGTACAGGGGCTCCGTCAACTTCCAAGCGAACCGCGAGCTCCGCACCAAAGACGGTTTTCCCCGAAGTATACCTGGACACACTGTTCGCAAAGATAACCGAGCTCGCCACACCCAGCCTTACTTTTCTCGTCGAAAGTATTTACCAAGATCTTCGCGTCTACAAGATCAAGAAGAACGCAATCGAAGCTAAAGTGCGCGAGATAAGCGAAAAGTCGAAAGACAAGAAGGTATGGGTTGTCAAGAAGGCAGTACAGGTCGGTTCCATGTTATCCTATGATACTGTTGACGCCCTAAATTGCTTTCGTAGGCTTTACACCAGATCTCCTGAGTGTCACCCACATGTATATCTATTGTCGTTCGACGTATTGTTATATCCTTCATACACCGTTAATATTAAGACAACCCAGATCAGTTACAATGAATAGCGGACACCGTAAGATACACGGGGGAATTAGATGACTTGACAATGGACACCTAACCAGATTGTTATCCATGTCATGAAGTTGCCAACCTCCAAGCAAGTTCAGCTTTTTGGAAGTCATTTGCATCGGGCATCGCACAATGAACATCCCCAGATTCTCCACCTGATCATGCTTGTCACATCAACGTAAGATCCTACAAAATTGGTTACTCACAAATTAGCATCTTCGCCACTTGGCCGTCCTCGTGTAATATAGGTTCAAATCCCATCCCTTTATATATCTTTAGACGTAACCTAAGTGGATCAGCGTATTATCTTTAGTCAGACCCAGCTCGAGCTCACGTCAAGCCATCCAGTTCACGCTGATGATCCTGGGCTGGATCGGATTCCTCTAGCTTGCGCGCGGTCCCTTTCAGTGCAGCGAGCTCCGCTTCCTTGCTCGCCAGTGAGCTCTCAACATCCCGCGTCGCCTTCGCGAGAGATAAACGCGATGCGTCAAATTCGTTTAATTGTGCAGCATGTTGTTCCACCGTTGGGACATTGCGTGGTCGCGTCGATGATTTCCGTGCCGCGTCCAAGAAACGAGAGAGCGCTGTCGAGTTGTGGTCTCATGAGCACAACTGTGTAGGAAGGGGTAGCACACACATTTAAGATTGGCATATGCCTCGTCATTCTCTTTTTTGGCTTTGGCATAGTGAACTTTCATCTGCTCTTCGGTGGCAGTGATCGTGAGGTAGTCGTCAGCCGGGTCGATAATCTTTGTCATCTCTCGCATGAGATTTCTGTTCAAGCTGCGTGAGTGTTCGTGGTTGATGAACAAAAGTGGTACATTAATTCCATACATGCATTCTTGAAGATCTTTCGATTGTAACTCTCTAGTCATGATGGTGTATAGAACGAAGCCAAGAAGTTCATCAAGGAACACACGACACGCGGTCACGCGAATATCACGTGACACGCGTTTCACCGCACTGGCTGGATATTTGCATGCTCTTCTGCATAGCCATGAACATACATAGATTGCGACCTTAGGGTTTGATCTTCCAGTAGACAATGCTATTACGGTAACCAGCAATCGCACATTGCTCGACCTCAACATTCTTCTTCCAGACTTTTCCCGACAAATCCCTCACCGTCGCCTTGCGTTTGGCTAAGATGAAGCGACCACCTTCGGGTCTCTCCAGTGTCGTGGGTGAATTGAGACTTGTCCTCTTTCCAGTCCCTAGTTGGTAATCGTGCTTAAGGCCCCAAGCCACAAGATCACGGCCTGAGCCTCCTGGACCAGCGTGTAACTGAGTATCCAAAGTCAATAAAACGTGACCAGTGGGTGAGACTGAGATAGCATGCGGAACGATCGGTGATAATATCTGCTGCTGTTCATTGACTATAGAATACCGTGATGATCAGAACATTGACTATCAATGGCATCTCTACTCACATTCGCATAGACCACTGATGTTCTTTACCCGGACGGGATTACCTTGAAAAGTGGAAAAAGACTTGTTACCTAGTCCCCCCCACTGACCATTACCACAGGTGAGAATGTCGACGAAAGTGAGTGAATCTCGGGCATTCCGTTCCGCGGCGAAGCAGGTCAAGTCACCACCTAGAGCAAAAGTTCAATCAGGATTAAGCCGCATGCATACATCGGCTAACCGGCGATTATGTTAAGACATCTTGATTTCGTGGAGAATGGAATATTCTTGGTCAGGTCAATTTCCGTTGGGACAGTTATCGTGTCCATAGTTATGCCTGATCCAAGACCAATTTGGCTGGTCACCAGTAAGTAACGGAGGAAGCGAAATGTCAATTGTGACCTACCCATGTCCATTTGCACCCCAGCCAAGCACCCTACCCGAACTGGTATTCACAAAGCTGCTCCGACCGCCAGCTGCAATATGGGAAACCTCAACGCCTCTCAGTGATGGTATTTCGAATAAGGCATCACTAAATCTGATGCGATGGTCGTCGATCACATTCAGGTTCTCACTGGCAACAGTCGAAGAAGATTCTCGAGCGAACGGGGACGTCTTCGCAAACGGATCCGCTACTGATTGTGGAACAAGTTCGACAGTGATATCCGAACGATCTGCCACATCCATCAAACTTGAAGGTGCGGGGATTTCAGTTTTTCGCAGTCCAAGTTGTCCATGCGAGTTCGCGTCTCTGTCCATGGGGTGTGCGTATGTGCGCCCTTTTGACGTCAGCGCTAAAAGGTGGCTGCTGCCTGCAGCTATCGAGGTGAAGCTGAATAAAGCAATGAGCTGCCTGGAACTTGCCGGCATAAAAAGACCAACGTTTCACCCCATTTCAGCTTTTCCTTTGGGATGATCTCAACAAAATCTATGATTTGTTGTTCCCACCCTATCCAACTAGATGCCCGCCAAGGCGTCGTGAAAGGTGTTTGCTGTGTGGGTAGCTTTTGCTGTTCCGCATTTGCTGCGAAGACGTATACTCTCCCGGAGGCTGAGAGTGCATACACGCGAGAGTCCGTTAATTGTACCTTTACGATATTCTATAAAGTACAAGCCGTGAACAGGGATGCTTTGAACTTAGGGAGGCATGTTCATACCTTGCCACGAAGTGTTGCCTTCAGTGCCTTGGTATTTGATTTGGAGCCGAAAAAACCATCACCCCACTGAAAGACGTCACCTCGAGCATCTACACATGCTGCGTGTCTTTCATGGAGAGCAATATCACGTAGTGCTGTGTTCTCCAGCCATTTTGCATTAATAGGGGTTTGAAACGTCTCAATTCCAGGTGACTGGGGATCAATGAGGTTTGACCTGGCTATGTATAATGATGAAGATACAGAACAGCTGCTCAGTGGAGCACCTTACTTGTTAGAACCCCAAACTACTGCGCAGAGAACTCCGTCCTCATCCACTCCAGTGCTGTTGATGCATTTTGAAGGCGTGGAACTGCCCTTGGAGGGCAAGATATGTTCTGCATCATTATGGACAAGGTTGCTTGAAAGGTACCACAAGAGTACAGTGGTGGCGGTAGCAACTATTGCTGCAGAGCGCCGCGGCATCAGGTATGGTGATCTGGACGAGGTGCTGGCACGAGCAGCACCGGAGTAAAGTCTCCGTAGCCTTCGGGAAGACGTGGCGAGTGCATTTCGGAGCATTGATGGGAAGACTCGCTAACCGTCGCTGGGCTTTTGTGGTCTTGCCCACGGCGTCAAAACACGAGAAGTGGAGGATATTGACGGTCCAAGAAGCAGGTGTACTTTGCGTTCGACACAATCTCCCAGTTGGGGGGGTCGGCCCACGAAACCATCGAACCGCCACGGCTTACTCCCGACATGGACCCATCAGCACCACAGACGGTCCTCAAAGGCGTTGCTATAACATGCGAGTTCGTCCCTTGTGCCAGCTCACAAGCACCAAGCACGTAATCTAACCTTCTGCCTTCCAGCCTCACTTTGCGGAGTGGCTGGTGGCCTTTATGGTGGCCTTAAGCATAGTTCGCCGAACAAATTCCTCCTTTACTCTGCCGTGAATAGTGGAATTGTCGCCGCAACATTTTTCAGTTGCGTTCTAAACTGGAGACGCCTCACCATGATCGATTGACTTTTTTTTTGGCAGGCATACGGGAATATGTGGTTAGCCCTGTACTGGTATTGACGCTCCCCGGAAAGCAATATCAGTTGCGTAGACAGAGGTTATTTCACGCCATTGGCAATCCAACGTTGGAAGAACCGGCTGTTCTGTCTTGGGCTGACATCCGAACATCTCGTTTGCTTGACTCGGGAATAAGTGGCGGGCTCGCAGGTGGCTTTCTCAACGCATGGAAACGTACGTCTGGTAATTTTATGCTATTATTCTGCCCTCATCGTATACTTTAGGGGGCAGACATGGTCTAGTACCTGGCCTCACAACAGGTGCACTGATGTGTACACTTCTCCAGTGGGGTTTCAACGAGTTTAACATTTTCCGAATACGCTATGTCTCTGCAAGTTCGGTCGCTCCAGCTCAGCCCACGATACATAGTTCCATCGATGCCGGTCAAAGTCCACCGGCAGAGCTCTCCGCACCTGTGGCGACGGAACCCACTTCATTTGAATCACCTGCCTCCCACTCGCCAATGGATCGCATACTTTCAATGTTTGGCCAACGCGTTTCGGACGAAAAATACTTGGAAAGGCTAAAGATGGAGAGGGACTCTTACCTTCGCCGGAGAGCGGAACTTGAGGAAAATAAGAAACAGTGATTTCTTGTTCTTTCTTCTCGAGATCATTCGTTCAGCCCGATACTTCAATTACAGCACACTACTCTCAGCAACTAGACCATACTTCAATGATACCTGTTCCATCTTTCTGGAATCCGCCTATGATGATGAACCCCTCTGAAAATGCGATCGAATTCACTTTATAGCTCTTTTTGCTTTCGCCCATCCATTGGGGCTCCAATTTCAGCGTACCACCTGCAGCCGACCCGCGGATCTGGTATTGAGTGACCTTGCCAAGGAGTGTGCAGGCCAGCAACTCTCGTGGCTCGGTGAAGGCTCTGCAAACAGGATGGATATCTTTCAGTAGATTGTAGCAATGAACATACAGAGCAACAATGGGACCCTCTGCGACATCTGCGACGATTCTGCCGTCCAATTTTAATCCCTGCCATTTGCGTTGTCTTTTTTGTCGACCACCTGAGGCTTTCGATGATTTTTCGCCGCCAGTACCAATATACAGGCGTCCATCAGCAGTGCCAGCAGCTATGATCCCAGTTGGTGATATTGAGAGGGAAAGTACGAATGGTGGGGACAAAGAAACTCCAGAAGATGGAGGAGCCGCCGCTGAAAGCCAGGAATCAGTGCATTGCCTGGTGCAGCGATATTGAAAAACTAACTCAAGTCATCTCGAGAAAGTACGGTTCCTTGCGCGAAGTCAAAATGCAGCAAAGCATAGTCATACCCCCCACTGACAAGTTCACTTGGACGATCTGGGATAAATCGGACCGAACCGCACACCTAGAAATAGTAAGAGTGAAGAATCGACCTCAGGCGAGCGCAGCGATTGCGGCACTCACATTGTTATGACTTTGCTTCATTCGCGTGATTTCGTTGGTTTGCAAATCAATAACCCCTACCGACCCAGAGTCCGTGCAAAACGCCATCTTGGTCCCTTTCACGTTTATGGAGAGCTAGTCGATCACGCTGTCAGTACTATGGCTCGTTCGAACTTGCGAGTGCTAGACCTCACTTCGCCTGAATTGTCGGCATCGTCGACACCTATGTCCAGCGTCTGCAGGACATCCGAGGACGTCAAGATAAGCTTGTCCGTCCTCAGAGAAAATAGAAGCGCCTTGAGCAACACCGCGTGAACCCCGTGAATAGTAGGATCACAACAACACTGATGGTCATCTGCCTCACCTGTCGGCCAGATGCAACCCAAAGATGAGCAACGGGAGACTGGGAGTGGAGTGCAACCGAGGAGACCGGACCCAAGCCTCGTATCGCTTTGAGGACTTTGAACGTATCTAGATCATAAAGGCGGACAGAACCATCGTCTACGTATCCAACTTTCAGAGGAGTCGTCGGGGACAATTATAGTCAGCTTCAGCCGCACCTGAACCCACAAGGAGCTGTCGAGAGTCGATAAAAGATAGACAAGAGACTTGGGCAGGGATCGGCAAAGTTATGCGATGGCAATAACCCATCTATTTCACAGATGAGTCAAAAGACGAATTTCATCGGCTTCGACTCTCAACTGTCAGCACGGTAGTAGTACTACCACTGGCAGCACCCTTGACCCGAACCCAAACTTTCTCATACCCTCTGAATCATGGCTAATGTCACACACGTGAATCTTGCACACAAGTTACTTGAGGATCTTGAACATATTCTGCAGAATGATACCAAGATTAAAGTGGCAGGTCTGTTGCAGCCCTCAATCTGAGTACGCCTGGTTTAATCTTATTGAACAGGGATAGATGGTGATTCGATTCAGCTGGTTTCGTAGCATGTCGAGATCCTTAACTTCATCCTGGTTCAGTTGACGGTGTTCTGCGGGGAAAATACATGGTGAGCACAGTTGAAATCATACATGCTCTCATTGACTAATGATACGCAGTCAAAGCTCAAGTTCCTGAGTGCTGTATCTTCAGGTGGTTTTGGATTTTGCAGTGTCATCTTGTCAGTCAAGCGTTCCTTTCTTCATTAGCTAAAGTTCATGACTCGGCGTGTTTAACTCTTCATAGCGGCTGGGACATCCATGATGCGACTTATACGCGCGAACTCGCGATCTCCAACCGAGAAAATGGTTACCGTGATGTTCTGGCTCAAGTAGACATCTCAACCTACCGTAGGATTCCATGGGAGAACAACGTACCCTTCTTTCTTGTCTCCTTTTTTGACCCAGTTTCGTTAAAGCCCTTGAGTGTTGACCCCCGTGGTGTTCTCCGTTCAACATGTGATCACGCCATGGAACTGGGTCTAAACTGTGTCGCGGGTGTCGAGTACGAGGTGAGGTTCCCCATCAATTCAGGGATGTTGTACTTATGTGGGATAGTATTTCAACTTCAAAGGTGACATCATGTACATCATGAGAAAGTGCACCTCGTGATGATCTATAATTACAGAGACGGCCGAGTCCGCTGCCCAGAAAAAGTTCACCGGGCTTCAGCCGCTCACTCCCGGAAGTCAGTTGGTTCCATTCAATCTTAACTTCGAATAATAGTCTAAATGAGTAATCAAAAGTGCACGGATATTCCCTTCTTCGCACCCAACTGAATCAATCGTTCTTCAACGAGTTGTTTGACGCAAGCATCAAGTTCCAGATCGACGTAGAAGGACATCGTACGTTGTGATGCGGCTCTCAACCTATGCTAAGTGTTCACACATCACAGACACGGAAACTGGCCCGGGAGTGCTAGAGACTGCATTGGCCTACACTTCAGCCTTTCGTATGGCTGACAATGCTATTCTGTTCAAGTTCTTGGCGAAGAGCATTGGGATGAGGCATGGGGTCATCCCGAGTTTTATGGCAAAGCCTTGGGGAAATGTAAGTGGCTGGTCACTCAACTCGCAAGATCTCGGTGATGACATATAATCAGTTGCCTGGATGTAGCGGGTGAGCCGTCTTCATGGATGCAACTTATAGACAGACGAGCTCACCGCCCCGAAGGCATACTCATGTTTCTCTCCAAGACCTGTCCGGCGCCAATATCTTTGGATATTTGGATCCTCAGCACCCCGACGGGCGCCCGGATGCTGCTTTTGAAGATACTAAATTTATCTCGCTGCGTGCAGAGCAATTCCTGGCAGGATTGCTGGATGGACTACCAGATGGTAAGTTTGGGTTTTGTGATGGGAATTGGTAAGGATGGGCTGATATTTCGACCTCAGTGATGCCAATGGTAAGCTGATATGCTGTTGTTAATCGGAGGAATCCCTCATAAGCGAATAGCTTGTCCCTACCATCAATGGGTATAAACGCCTTGTTGGGGGAGAGGCGTACTGGGCCCCCAACGCCGTAACATATGGTTATGATTCCCGAGGGTCTTCAGTTCGTATCATATCACCCCCTTCAGTCCCGCCAGCGGCAACGAGATTCGAAGTCCGCGTACCGGGAGCAGACATGAACCCATACTTCGTCCTCAGTGCTATCATCAAGTTGGGCTTGAGAGGTATTGTAAGACAAATGAAGTTGACAATACCACCCGTGAGCGCGTTCCAGGACGATTCCTCTCGGAAAGAGGCGAGTGCTCGATGATCATTGTCTTGATGACTCACCAATCTCAAGCATGACTCGGATTCGAGTAGGTTATCATGCTGCCATGTTCACTGGAAGCAGCGACTGCAAGGATGATGAGACCGGGCAGTATTGCTCGCGAAATTTTTGGCGACGAGTTCGTTGAACATTATGGTGGAACAAGAGAACACGAGGTACGTCTGTGGAATCAAGCGGTGACCAACTGGGAAGGTAAGGGGAGTGCTTCGTATAATATGGATATCTCTGATTGTCCTTTAGTGGAGAGATATCTCGAGCTCGCGTAAGAGGCCTACAGGGCATACGACTGGTTAACGACGAAGCTATATTTGGTTGAACAAAGTTCTATGCGACACGAGTAGCGTGTTAATTATCCCCTTTCTCGCGCACCGTATGGAACCACTTGAGAAAATGTGGGACGTCCTATAGTCCAAGTAAATCACGTGGCAGTGGTTACGAGGAGACACGCATACCGCTGCTATCTGGCCAGGCAAGCTACTCTCGGAGACGAAGGAGGGAATGCTGCCACCTGGTGTGCTGGAAGTGGCCATTCGCCATTCCACTTTCCCATCACCTCGTTCAAGGAGACGTTCTACGGAGACATATATCCCCTTTATGCCCTTCTCTTCTATCTTCGCAAGTTCCTTGTCCGCGGACAAGTCGATGGGGATGGAAACAATTATTCTGTGTCCGTATCGTTGGAAGAGACCAGGGAGGTCCAGTGGAGAAATGGCTTACCCTGACTTCGGAGAAGACTCGACCAAGCGAACGGTCTGGAGCACGGTAAAGACACGGGGAGAGACAGGGGGCGGAAATGTGTAGTAGAGAGTCCAGATTGACTGCGTTTCAGATATACGTTTCACTTGAGCGACTTTCTTGATGGGCCCAATGAACCTGGTAGCACACTTTAGACAAAGCCGAACTTCGATGTCAAGGAATGTCTGACTCTTTCTCATTCTCTGCTTTGTTCACCCCAAGTTTGCTCCAGAATTCGTCGAAGGTAGCATCCTCCTTTGTGTGTTCACTGACCCGACAGTGCCACGGAGCCCCGTCGGCAGGTCCTTTTGGTCGGGATAAAGTGAGGACTTTGCCTTTTGCAAGCGTTTTTCCTTTCTTCCATTCCACTGTCGACTCGAGAAGCTCGTTTCCGAGAGCAATGATCGTGTCCTCTGGCGGAATATCTGATATCCTGAGCTGTTGCTCACTAATCGAAGTATTTGACAGAGCCCCTACACACCTTGCGGCTTCAGAGAGGTGATACTCAGCTGGTAAGACATTAAGACATGATAGTCGACAAAGAGAGACGGAGCGCAATGTCTACGAATATCGAGAGAAGCGATAGTAATTATAGCGTGTGTTCGTTACTTCGTTACTACCACAATGATATCCGACGGTGACAACGGCGTCGTGTTCGGACCAGACCTGATGGAGTGATCTGCTGCCGACATCAAGCACAGCACTAGTCAAGAATCACGAAGTCAATTGGGGTGAGGTTGGCTCGGTCTTGAGAGCTGTCAGATTCACGAGTCCACAATATCGGCTACGCCCGAGAGCTGCCTCGTCTCTTGGAAGCTTTTCTCCGCGATTGAGGACAACGCCGACAAATTTACGGTCGGTCCGCATCCACTTTTGCTTGTAAAATCGAACATAGCCCGGGACGGCGGCGTATATAGTGTGGTCACGACCCATTTCGACCTTGCGGTAAGTGAGTATGTCGTGCATGCAAGCGGGAAATGATGGTAAATACGTTTTGTCCGGGATGGAATTGCGTCCCGCGTTGGCGGACGATTATGTTGCCAGGAATAACATATTGATCTAGGTCGGTCAGTATAACAGATATTTGCTTAAGGAACTGTCCTACCTGAGAATTTCTTCAGACCAAGACGTTTTCCGGGAGATCCGCCGTGATTGCGAACGGTACCTCCCGCACGTTTCGTTGCGGTGCGGACGGACCCTGTAGAATGAGCGTGAGGGATGCTGGCGTTGTATGGAAACAAAAAAGACAGACCTAAAGGGGAGAACGGACTTCTTGCGACTTGACAGCAGCGAGAAATAAAAGTGAAGGGCATGTTGTTGTGTACGCCGTGCCCGTTCAGCCACAGCGTGACTTATAAGCGAGGCGTGTCGGGTAGCGCTTATTCCCTATTTCTCGCCACCCTTTTGCGCAGCCCCTCATCACAAGATGGTCCTCCTCGTCACATCCGACAACGAACAGTTCCATGCCGATAAGGAAGTCGTCGAGCGCAGCGTCCTCATAAAAAACATGCTCGAAGGTAAAGCCCCCTTTGTTCTTGGGAAATCGAACGTGCCTCTAGCCACTCGTTATAGACGTTGGCGAGAGCGATCAGCCCATCCCCCTGCCCAACGTGTCTTCCAGCGTGCTCAAGAAGGTGAATGTTGCGATGATCAATCGATCCATTGTGCGCACGCCCCTTGACGTCGGCTGATCATCCACACGGGTTAGGTCCTGGAGTACTGCGAACATCATCGCGGAGAGCCTCTTCCCAGCGCAGACTCTGACCAGAACCAGGACGAGACACGCAAGCGCACGACAGACATCAGTGAATGGGACCAGAAGTTTATCACCGTCGACCAGGAGATGCTGTTCGAGATCATTCTCGCCGCAAATTACCTTGACATCAAATCCCTTCTGTGAGTGTCAGATCGTTCGTTTCGTTTCATTCCAATGCTCTAAACCACTCTCAGGGATGTCGGGTGCAAAACTGTTGCAAACATGATCAAGGGCAAGACTCCGGAGGAAATTCGGAAACTCTTCAACATTGTAAATGACTTCACTCCCGAAGAAGAGGTACATTCTTTGTTAATGGTGACTGAAAGTTACATACTGAATCGCGCCTTTCCGTGTCTTTCAATAGGCGCAAATCAAGAAAGAGAACGTAAGTTTACGATCTTTGTTGACCAAAGCATTGTTGATGACGACGTGATCAAGGAATGGGCCGAGGACCGATGAGCAGTATTCACAGTTGTAGAGCCTAACATATTTCAATCCACTCTAGTCTTACCTCTCATTTGGCATCTTTTCAAGTTAATCGCTATGTCGTGTTCACTAGCTTGAGCAACCGAGAGTGATTCATTCAATGACTGGGTTACATAAGCAACTGCGAAGGAGCCTGTGCCGAGCGAGTTAGACGCGTTGTTCTATACTTGTATGTCTAACTTTCGAGCTGCGGTTCCCTCCCAAGTGGCGCGTCGTTCTTGAAAGACCACAATCGTCAGCTTGAATGTCTCGAATTCCGGACATACCTGGTTTCCGCGTTCAACGTGGTTCAGAACAAGACGTATGGCTTAAAAGGCATGTGGCAAGGCTTTGCCAACTTGATCACGATCGGTACGTTTCTGTGTTTTTGCACTGGTGCGGCGGGTCCTGCAGTCAGCTTAACCCCTTCAAGATTCCCAGGAAGTCAGCCTGTCAGCTTTTCGTTGAACCACCTGGCGGAGCTCGAACGCCGAGAGTACTACAAATGTTCGCCTGCCACGTATTGTATAGCTAATTCATTCATACAGCTACTGGGTGTGCGAGAAGTCGGATGGGATTCGTGTCCTATTCTTCCTGCAAACTGAACCACAAAGTGGAAGTCAAGTCGTATATCTGGTAGGTCTTTCAAGTGCGTTTCATCCTGACTTGGTCACCGACACCGCACAGATTGACCGACACAACACCTACTACGAAGTTTCCGGATTCTGGTTTCCTCACCCAGACCGACCCAGAGACTCGCTCACGGACACTATATTGGATGGAGAGCTCGTACTGGATGTGGAGCCCACGAGCAAGAGGGTATGTGCTGAATTTTTTGACGTACGGCCCAAACTCATCTTTCAGCTGTTTTGTGCAGGAAACGCTTCGCTATCTAGTATTCGATTGTCTCGTATTCGACAACGAAAACGTCATGTCGCGATCACTTGACAAACGCTATGGGGTATGCTAGTGTTCCAAAGTCCAGTATTCTCGCTGATTGTCTGCGTAGCGCTTGAAAGAACGTTTCTATAGACCATGGTGCAAGGCCAGGGAACAATTTCCTCAAATGACCGGGAATCTACCATTCGAGTAAGCGACCATGGCGTTACCTCAGCTCAGTTCCTTACGCGCATTCAGCATTCAGGTCAAGGATATAAGTTTCTCCTATGGTATCGAAGACGTATTCCGGCTAGTAATACCCAAGTTACAACACGGCAACGATGGCCTCATATATACCTGTCGCGAGACCCCATATGTTCCAGGTACAGACCCGAATATGTACGTATACGTGCGCACCTTTGCCAGACTTTGATCATCTAAAACAATCGTCATGCAGAATGAAGTGGAAGCCTCCCTCGGAGAACTCGATAGACTTTAAGCTCGTCCTACGTTTCCCGCCGTCTGAGCCTAATCCATGCCAACCCGAGTTTCATGCGAAACCTTTCTTTAACCTCCATGTGTATTGTGGGGACGAAAGAGGACGGCCAAAATACGAGCCTTATGACGAGTTATATGTGGAGGATGATGAATGGGAAAAGTAGGTTTCACCTTGTTCACTGTTGACCCTTGTGCTTGATGGTATCGCAGGATGAAGCTCTCTGGAGAACAAATTGACGATCGGATCGTCGAAGTGCATTGGGACCCTGAACTTGATCGGTGGCGCATGATGCGGTTCAGAGACGACAAACCTAATGGCAATTTCCGTACGGTCGTGGACAACATCATCCAAAGTATTGTCGATGGTGTGGAGAAACCAATGGTTAGCACCTCTCCCTGTTTACCTACCCCTTCTAACGTGTTCGCCAACAGCTGCTCGCTCGAGGCCCAATTATTCGAAGTGCGTGGAAGGCGCGTCTTGTTCAATCTCAACAAAGCACGGGCACGGTGGGCCAGCCGCCGCCGGGTCATTCGGTACCAAATGGTCGCGCACAACACCCGCCGCCGACTGTCCAACTTCGATATGGACCAATTGCGGACTCAAGGTGGAGCAAAGTATCTGGCCCTGAAATCTTTGCAGGGATGAAAAGATAGCATGCCACCTCCACCGGTAAACGTCAAATATGTGCCACTACCTGCAGCGGTCAAGTGTACCACCTAGTCGACCACCCATTGCCAATCCCGCCTGGGTTGAATCTTCGGCGCACACCCAGATTCGACGTTGTTCTTTGGGTCACAGCTTTGAGGATATTGCACCATAGGATCATGCAATTCTCTGTGGAGATGACCAGTCACGAAAAGACTAGCGTGTCACATTCAGCACTATTACATAGCGCGCTTAGCTGTATGTGATTTTTGGGGAGCAGGACCTTGACAAGATCGTAACAGTTAAGAAATGAAACACGGTCGAGAGCAAGAAAACAGGAAACGCGTGCATGTCTAGTCGTTACAGTGATGGGAGGAGCATGAGACAGCCGAGTTTACGGCTTGAACAACAGGGGGCCAAAACACGGAAGATAAGAGTCGTAAAAGGTATATGGAGGGCATCACGGGCGTCGCTCGAGCGTGAGTTGTCAAGGTAAACACAGCAAAGAATCAAAAGTGGCGTCCCCAAGGCATCTTGGCGCCAGATCCATGGGATATTTTCACGTAAGTCATGAGGAAGTAACGTGAGAATGCTAGGATGAATGGTATGCAAGAGACGGGTTAAAAATGCATTAAAATTGAAGAAGTGAATATGAAGAAGAGATGGGGTCGCACTTGAGGCAACGTCTGAGATTGAGTCATGTGGAGGATATCGCGGTGGCAAGCCAGCTGGAGTCAAGACGACTATTGGAAGAGGTTTTGATCAAGGGAGAACGAGTCACCGCCCATATCCGCGAAATCGGGCTCAAGGGTCCCTTGATGGGACAAGCCAGGGGCTGACACTGAGCGTAAACCAAACAAGGGATGGACCTGGCGACCACCCGCTCGCGTCAGAGGAAGCGAGAATGGGATATGGTCGGTTGCGAGGCCAAGCTGGACGGATTCAAGTGGTGCAGTGGACAGCTCTGGTGTTGACTCTACTGACGAGTCCCGACTGTGACGGCTACCCGGGGGGGAGTAGGGTGCGATGGACAGGGCAGCAAGCGGGTCGGGGGCCAGAGACTGCAGGATGGCGGTCAGCGTGTGACCGCGAATTGGGGTCAGAAGGCCCGCACCTGCATCGAATGCAACGAGAAGCTGTGCAAGGAAAGAGGCGTCGGGGGTGGCTCGAGGGAGCCTCTGCCGGCGGAGAGGGTCACCATGCCACCGGGTGGGATGTCTGCATCCAACGCCCGGGCCTCTTCATTGGGTTGGTCTTGCAGGTCTAGGTCGGATTGGCCGTCATACACCCGCCACCACTCGATGTCGGCGAGGACGCGACGTTCGGCTGTGGCTG
>QGOI01016048.1:0-13814 GCA_003313885.1 Boletus sp. MG55 | reverse complement strand
AACTCACCTCAAAAATCTCGAACTCCCTCGGCATCTGTCAAGCGGCCACGGTCCCCGGAGCCTGCTGGAGATACGCTTGCCACTCAGACAAGTCTCAAGCGCGTCAGGGCGACCCTCGCGGAACCAAACGCTACAACTCTACCGGATGAAGAGCGCAAGGACAAAGAGCAGAGGCGGCAGGCACGTGAAGCAGCCAAAAACGAGTTTCGCGTCAAGTACATACGGGCGTTCCCTTCATGGGTGTTTTATTTCGATCTAGATCAACTCGATCCCGACACTGCAGCCCTAAGGAACTCGCTGGCGTCCAGGGTCACCCAACTCGGCGCTGTATGTCTATACAACATTTCTCATCTCTTCTCGATGACGATCATCTGCCCCCCAACTAGCGTGTTGAAGATTTTTTTTCAAATGAGATTACCCATTTGATCACCAATCAACCAGTACCTGCTGAGGATACCCACTCAAACAAGGAGAATGCTCGCAAACTGCGTAGCGCAGTCTTGCGCACGCCTCTGCTGCTTAAGAGTCCAATAAAGCTCAAAGGACGGTGAGACCAGGTACTCGCACTGATGCGCTTTCAGTTTGTTGATATTTCCCATTAGCGTCGCCGAAGATAGCAACACACATAATTTTAATCTCGTGGAGAAAGCCCAAGCATTTGATATGAAGATATGGAATACCGTCAAGCTAGATAGCATATTGGAGCGATGTGATGTACCTGCACCCGTGACCACCAAGCATCCACCTGGAGCCCAACCAACTTCTACGGTCACTACCAATCAGCGAAATCTCACTCGCCTGCTTGCATCGGAACGTCTACATGGAACCACAGAACGCGATCCTACCCAGAAACGCCACGATTTCCGATACTTCTCAAAAAATAGCTATTTTGTTTTGGTGGAAGACATGAAGCAGGAATTGGCAACTTTACACGCTCTCGAGTATCCCATCCACAAAGGGCGCGATAGCAAGGAACGTGGCGCCTGGCCTATTCTCCATTGCCACCCACATTCCCGAGGACCATTCATCGAATTCGATGAAAGGGAACGGTGCCGCTGGGAAAAGACTCGACATGCCGAAGTAAATAAAGAGACAGAGAGGCAACAACGGGCGGCGAGGGAGCTCCGGCGGAAGAAGCAGGCTCAAGCACAACTCCTCGCTCACAAGACAGGCGATCTTCGACGATCTGTGTCAATGAACAATCTGCATCGTCAGGAGGACTTTGTGGACTTGGACGCTGAGTTCCCGGATACTCAGGCTTCGGTTAACGCATCCGGGTACCTAGCATCAACCAGTGCTTATATCGCCGCTTCGGGCAACAGTGTCGGGATCACTTCGACAACGGGCACCACGTCTGTTGGTGGGGGAGCGCTTCGAGCTCTTGATTTGCCCGCAAACTTGCGCGGGCGAATCCAACAGCAAGTTGTCACCTCTCGCAGAGTATCTGCTTTGGCCACTGGAAAGGACAACTCGAACCGACAACCCGGTGCTATGGGACCGCCGGATGGTATTCCTGACCATCCCAAGGCACTACTTAGAAAGAGTCGTAGTACGAATACTTTAAGACTACCTAAGCGCGACGAAGGCAGCAAACCTGGTTATTGTGAGAGCTGTAGGGTGAAATTTGATGATTTCGAATACGTAAGTCTTTCGTTCGCAAGCCCTCTAAGTTCATGCTCAACGTTCGGCAGCACATTCGAGACCGTAGGCATCGCAAGTTTGCCAAGGATGACTCAAATTACCTTCAGTTGGACTTCGTTCTCAACCGCGTTCAACGCCGTACCCGACAGCAATACAAGCAGCAAGAGTCTCAGTACTCGACCAGAAGTGAGCAGCAGACAGATTCTGAGGATGATCCCATGTGTTCTTCGCCATTGCTCGCTCTCAATAGAAATGAAGAGGATGACCTGTGGGATAGTGACGTGGACGCCGACGGAGACGTTGTTCCCGATGTCTGAAGAGACATCTTAGGTCCTGTATGGTGTACGACTTGTTGGTTTACTTTCGTTATTTGACGCCGACTGTACCTTAGAGACCATCCCCGGGAATGTTGAACATGACTGCGAGGGCAACGATATGAGCGGTAATTTGTCTCATTAAGTCCATCAAATGATAGCCACGATCAAAAGGATAACAATAAGTATCATCTTGTGAAACCGCCTTGATCGGAAATCAGCCCAAGGAAGCTCAACTACTGGTTTCGTGATCGACGTACCGTGGTTGATGCGTGCCCTGTTATCCTGGCTATCACGGCACCCAAACGGCACCCGTGATATTCTGTGCAGTTCTTGTACGAGACATCGTCGCAGCTCGTTTCATCCATTGCAGCGGTGGCCAAATTAATTATCTCGGGAAGAATTAACACACATAAATCGCAATGGCGGGTTCTTATTTTAAATATCATGTTCATCCTGTATAATTTCTGTGGCCATTCTCGATTAGGAAGCAAATTATCTGCGTTGTCTTCTACCTGCCAGGTGAATCAAACGGTGCAAAAGATGAACGGTCGATCTAGATCCCCCCCACCTTTCCTTGGAACCCTGAAGTCGAGGTTATGAACAAGGTCAGGGAGAACAGTAACAGGACATACGCCAAGACTATGCCAAGGTGAACTGGCTGCCCGTGGTGTTTTGCAATGTGAATCCCAAGACACGCTGCTGTCGAGCTGCAGGATCATAGGTGAAGTGTCATCTAGAGGCTCTTTACGTGAAACAAGGACTCTGAAGGTACACACAATCCTATCAATGCTCTCATGGCACGAGCGCAGAAGTTCACAATGCATCGTTTGCCAGTGCCAGAACATCTGAGAGAAACTAGGGTCAGAGAGGAGAAATAAATGACCATAAAAATTATCGATCAATAACCATCACAGGCCCCCGCGTCATAGAGGAAGGAACCACCCCACCCATAGTAGGGTCGCAGTAAGCAACGTTGCGGATGCTGGAATGAGTGGAATGATGGGCCCGAGATTAGTTGCAAATGGCAGATCTTCTCGATACATGCTTGCCAACTGAGGTTTCTATCGGATGTGAATGTCAAATTGTCCATGGGCCCAGGGTTCATCATCACGAACCCATCAAAACCAACATTCGACATGCATCCATATAATTTCCGATTTGAGATACATACACGAAAGCTATGGTGTACGTGTCGTTGATATCCAGACAGTGCCGGATTGCCATGTCACCTGTCGACCAGGGAGGCGAGTCGAACTAAAACAATGATCATACTAAATGTCGGAAATCCGCCGGGAGCCGCTTCAGCTACCTTACATAAGGGGCAGAGGAACGCCGTCACGTCACTGCCACAAATTTGAAGCGACCGTCAACTATGTGCATGAATGATCATCGATCATCAACATGTAGTGGAAACCCGTCTTATATTATTTTATGGAAGACGAATTGAATTGACATGTATGCCCAGGCCTCCAGATCCGACACGGGTCCGCCGTTTATAATACTCATGATTCATCACAAGTGTGTGAGTTGCATAGCTTGGCATAAAACTACACATACTAAATTTGGTATCTGCATCTTGGTTACTAAATTAAAGCATGTAAATGGCTCAACTGTTAGAATCGGGCGCACCGACTATATCGCATTCCCGACTTGATAGCTATCAACCTCCTAAAAATTCAATACATCTAGAAAAAAAAGATTAGACTCTGGATATCGTTGAAATGGGGTAGACAAAAACCTCCGAAGTCAGACACTCCAACTTGAAGTCCATCGTCTCGCAGCGACTCTCAAGAAAATTCAGTTTTCAAATAAGCGTGGCAATGAGAATATTTAAATTGAATTTAGTTTTCGCAAAGGAGTGTTCCCTGGGGGAATGGTGAGGGTTACGAGAGCACCGAGGGTGCTATATGTCTGGTTCGGTCGAATATCACCGAGTGCAATGATCAACTACTTTACCAAAATTGTGCTGTGACTTGTAACGTCACGCCTGTAAGTAAGTTCGTCCGGACTTGCGGTGCAGGATTACTCTGCGCATCCGACCTCTTTGCGCTGTGCTGCCCCACCATTTATCTACCAGCCTAGCCCGTGCAGCGGAAATTTCTCACCTGATTTATTCAAACCGCTGAAAATCCGCATCTCACCATCCGGCGTCACCCATTTACAACGAGTACGATTTCCTCTGTCCCAGTCGTACTTTTGGACTATAATTCTTCGTTGCTAGCCCCGGCGCATATAAAGGATCCCGTGATATCGGCTGGGTTCAGTTTCGGCGCCGTCCTAACATTTTCTGCCACCCATTGAATCTATCTCCCCTCGAACGCCAATAATGTCTGACTCTCCAGAGGAATTGGACTCCGCGGAGGAACTAAACGACGATACCCAACTTACGATACGTATACCGAATCCGAAGGTGTATATGGCTCGTCAGTCACAGTGGAAAGGTCGACGAGGGAAACCACGCTGTGACCACTGTCGCATGAACAATTTAAAGGTGTGATCGCTTGGTCTAGTTTCTGATTTACATCGTGACCTTTGTCTAGTGTGATAGAGTGCTTCCGACTTGTAACCACTGCTCCTGGGCTAATGGCAGGGAGTGCAGATACACTCCTTTGCCCACGCCTGCACATCGAGGTATCCCGCGATGCGATAGGTGTCGCCTTAGGAACCTCAAAGTGAGTTCCGTAGACAATTCTAGATGGAGTTGCACCCTTACCGGAACCATCGTAGTGTGACCGTAATCTTCCGGTTTGCAATCACTGTGCCGAGGATTCTAAGACTGAATGCAACTACACTCCTAAAAAGCGGCACAAAGTTCCCTCGGACCATGGCACTGTTCGGGACAAACAGACAACGCCTTATGGTGCCAAAACGGCCTCCTTTTTGGTTTCTGATATGGCCTCTAGCGAAGAGCGGGCCTCTCTCCCGCGTAATGGTCAGGGAGATTCCAGTGATGGCCACAGTTTCTATGGACAAAATGTGGCATCGTCGTCACAGCTCCGTCGTAGGAGGGGATCCTTACCTGACGTTTCTCGAAGAGATGACTCATCACTGCATAATCACCTCAAGACACTGGAGCCTAACGGGCGTCACACGGCACCAGGCTCGTCACTTCCTACCTTAGCTCCCCGCCCACCGGTCACCACCAACAAATTATCCTTCATTTCGCATTCCTTCCCCGCCGATCAAGGGGCTATCGTGTCGAAACCTTCGGTGGAGTCCTGGGTGCACCCCTTGTTTGCACCACTTCCCGATGCCATTGTCCAGAGAATCACCAACGTCAATCCTGTCGAAATGCCGAGTAGGGCGCTCTTTGATGACGCTTTCGCACGCTTCTTGGATGGTTTACCACCCGAATTATTAGAGACAGCTGCTCTCACTCCAGAAGTATATGCCGACATTTGCCGCTATTTGGCAGGAAGTGATGCTGAGAATCTCTCAGACCGCTTGAGGAAGTGGGTCTGTTTTCACCACGTTCGGTTGGGGTCGGAAAAATACCACCTCCTATTAACTCCCCGAGACGCATTTTTCCAACTCGCAGCCTCTGAGGAGGAAAAGCTACGGAGAGATTACATCAGTCACATCGATAACCACTCCAACACTCTTTCTCCCAAGCCCGATATCACCGATCATGATCTTGGTGGATTTGAGTGGACAAGAGCTTTCGAAAGGATACCTGTGCGCAACCAAATATACGACATACTCGTCTACGCGCATCGTGCCCATGGTTCATCTACATCCATGGTTTTGGAAACGCGGCGCATCGGCATGGTGAGCTGTTGTTGGTATTGCGATTTCGGGTATACTGAATTGTTGCCCAGGCTGCGATAACTTGGCCGATGATCGAGATGTTCATTCAGCTCTGCCCATTGTGCAGTCTGCGGAGCAAATATAGTCCCTCGCAATCCGTCAAAGCTGACCGGGACCCTCAGCATGCTGTTCGCGACGAGAGTATTAGGCACTAGACGTAGCAGCAGAAAGGCTACGAAATTGATACTTCTGAGTACGGTTACCGGAGGGCACTACAGAGCGTTGTGATCTGATTGTATTTGAGCGTTCATTCGTATATAACATATCTCTCAGGGCTGTAACACATCGGTGGTGATCTGCAATACCACACATCTAAATCAGTCTGTGACGTCAGAACACCAGGGGTATGGAGAGTCAAACACTGATAGTCTATTAGCAGTCAAGGATCAAAAACGGTGAACCAGAACGGTGACGTCGTCTATCCACTTATCGTCCATCTCTAGAGTCAGATTACGTGAAACAAGATCAATGTCCTCCCCACCGATGGCGTCACGTAGCAAGTTAAACGCGAGGTTCTTGTGTATCCCCTGCTCCCTCCGCATTTTGAGGGAGCTGCCCACGATGCGAACCCATCTATCCGCCAATTCCCTCTCCGAGAGTGTTACGTCGATGTTGTCGTAGATGTCTAGGAGTCCGTCAGAACATAAGATGAGGAAGGTCTCTTGGCTGTCCGCTGGCGTGTCGAACACGCAGTGGCGCACGTCTGGAATGTCCGAAACGTATGGGGGAGTCAAAATACGACTTGCGTACTCTCCCGCCAGCGAAGGCGATATCCAATCATGTACGTAGCCTGCAAAGACTCGGCGCGTGTACATGGAGGGGACCTTCAACCATGTGTCTCCAATCGCTGTGCAAACGGTGCAGGGTCAGACGGTGTCAGAAGAAATATTGCTGCGAGCTTACCACGTGTGGGTGCAAGGTAACCGATGACCCTGTTTTCTGAGACACACGCACGTTCTCCTGGATGCTCGCGCATGATACGCTGACATTCCAGCGGGTTGTTGCCGTTGTGCAGCGAGTTCACAGCGAATCCGGACCATTCTCCAGATGCCGATTTTTTGCCGAGCACTGTCATGAAGCCGATGAGAAAATGAACGAGACCCTCGGGTGTGACAGGGGCTCACCTGCCTGAGAGTCCCCCAAATTGACAACCCAGAGGTTTCTTTTTGACGGATCTAATAGGGAGAAAATGACCGTGGCACCCTGAGTGCATCGTGCAGAGATAGTCTCCCATTCGGACTCGTGGCGTTGGATATATTCTCTCAGCTGGGCGGGACTCAGTTCCCGAAGTCTATCAAAAGGCAGAAAGTCAAAGAGATCCGAACGGATCGAGTCGTCTAGGTGTCTAATTGCGTTTGTGAGGGCCTCTGAGACCAGCTCAGAACTGGGAACCGTGACCGTGGAGCTGCTGAGAAGTGCCTGAAGTGACATCCTTATCATGGAAGGGAGCCGCTTGCAGACGAAGTTCACTGTATCATGTCCGCAATGACCTATCGACCACAGGGTCAGCATAATTATTACTGAAATAATTCAAGTCGAGTACCATCGTACACGGCATTAAAGTGCCATATACCTCCATGCAAGTCCCATTCCTCGATACTGTATCGGTCTTGGTTGAGAGTTGCATATTCGGAGCATGGTTGAAACGTGACGCTATCGACCGAATTGGACGAGCGGGGGTCGCACAGTTGCGCTAATTCTCTGTCAACAGCGTTTTCCGGAAGGATGTGGTACGTCCAGCGCTGTCTACCGCCACGACCCAGATCAGTGGTGCAGAAATCCTTCACCTCCTCCAAAGCCTGGAGGTTTTCCGTGGACGTCGCCGCAGAGAGGGTGACGACGTTGTAAATCATCAGAAAAAGCGACGCTATGAAGTGTACTTGATTAGTATACTTGAGGAGAGGACGATGATGACATAGGAAATGGATCTGGGGGGACCTTTATATGTCTCACCTCGACCCTCTTGAACTCTTCGATATTAGAGCATGAGGGAAAACCTGGGTCCCCGACTTCGTATGCGAGAATCGCCTCGACGTCCTCCTCGGTGGCCATAATTAGCATCACAGGGAGCTACTTCCAGAACTGGTGGAGATCGGGTCCTGTGAGTGAAGCTGGGATTCAACCTAGCCGAACGAAAGCCACGGCCCTCAGGAGCTCGAGAACAGCGCAGCTGACGAATGCCGAGGACGAAATGAATTGTTTGATGCATTGTGCGTGACGAAGAGTCCAGAGACACGTTCAATGTCCTTGCCATCATAATCAAAGCGGCGTATCGTTCTGTCAAAGATCCCTGAGATGAAGGGGTCAGGGTGTGCAACGTTGTGGCGTGTTCTCATGTCACCGGCCTAGGTGTGTACACGTTGCGCTGGGCAGAAGGCCCTGGCTGTGAGCATTTAACCTAGATTTGCCTTGTATTGAATTGAGAACACGTGAGCGAGTCCAGCGAAGATAATATCAGACTCACCATATGGTGAATTGCTCTCATGAGCATGTCTGCTTAATCCTAAAATAGCAACCCGCAGTGATAGATTGCGATTGTTATTACTGTCGCGTGTTGTTACAGTATGCACGAGCGGTGAACTGTCTTGGTGGAAACTTCCGCGATCTTGTGTTCGTGGAGATTGGTAGTCAAAACTCAACGTTGCTCGTTAATTGCAAAGCGGACAACAGAGTACGTCTACAAGAGATCGAGGGGGCTTGATTCAAGAAAGCAAATGTAAACAGGTAGGCGATTGTGAAAAGCGTGTATATCTAAAGCAAGGTATTACTCATACACGATCGCATTTCGTAAAAGGATGTCACCGTAACTCGAAGCTGGCGAATGCTAAATTGTAACCACCAAACTCGTAGTTGATTTTGTCAGTCCTCCGGTAACGCCTGGTATGGACATCTGCAGCTTCGTGCAGCGTATCCGTACCAGTGGACGAAGAGGAAACGGGGCGGGAAGCTGTCAATGCAGATTTGAACTCTTTCTGCGCAGCCTCGATAATGGTTTCTGCCTCGTCCTCCTCGGGATTACCGTCGGCTTTGTTCGAAATGAACAAGGTCATACTGAGCCTCCCGGGCTGGAAGATGTCGACAACACGCTTAATTAGCGTTCGCAAATCAGGGAGATCCTTAGAAGAAGGGACGGGAGAAACAGAGAGGGGCACATTGCACTCGAAACTGGCATAAGACCAGCCTTCCTCTGGCGTCACGTGGATGGTGTAATAACCTTCGCCTATACCAACGTCTGGGACAGCATCTCCCCACTTGAGTAGAGCGTTGGACGAATACCCACAGGGAGAGAAAGCATACGCATCGAGCGTAGTCAGATGGGAAGGAAAGATATCCGTGATTCCGAGAGCAGCTGATAAGGTCTGGCCCGTAATGGAGGGTAGCGCCTCTGAAGACACTCCGTCGGCAGGAGAGGGGGGGACCGAAAAGAAGAACGGTTCGCGAGCCTCGCGTGACAGGTCACTCATGAGGATCTCGATCGTATAGTCTTGAGTAGAACCTGTGTCGGGATCATCGACTGCTGGCAGCAGCGGGATGCCGTTATTGGACTGGACATGTGGATCCTCGGAAGAATAGGGAGCAGTGGTTCCTTTGATGATTGCAGGGGTTGTTATGTAAAGCAACCAGTGGTCGCCATTTACTTTGCCGACAGTGTAGGCAGCCCCATTGGGGAATATGGCGTCCAAAAACGCGATTTCGTCCTTCCACTCGCGATGAGGGTCGGGTTGACGTTCTGGGAACATGAATGACTTGCGGGAGTAGAAGCATTGGTATACGGACGGAAGTGAAGCGTGTGCGCGGGCAATATCAAGGATGCGCGGAAGACCGAGGAGGTTGAGCGTGGTCCCGCATGTCTTCAAAATTATTCGATGTGTGAAAACAAACAGAGACGACTCGCTGAACATAAAAGACGTCAGCATGGGAGTGAAATGAAAGCAAAAAAGAAGCAGATGGACATTACGGACACACCTTAGGAGATAAGCATCTGTTTGATCGCCTTCAATAACGCTGAGGACTTTGCACTTGACGATGTCAAGCATGTCCTCCCAGACAACGCGAGGGATTTTCCTCAAGCCGGCTCTACCATCCTTTGCAGAATGTGCGTCCGGCACACTAGCTGCCGAAGGGGCGAACCATATTTCAAGCAGCTTCTCTGGACCTTCGAACGGGGTAGAGGCGTAGAGAGTGGTCGTTTCATCAATTGCCATCGGTTATGAGGGTGATGGGGGGAATCTAGTGGAGGGATGCTATCGAGGAGGGGAGTCGTAGCCGCCGCAGAGGGCTGTTCCAGCATACATCAAACGGGTTCTGTTTAGACGTGAAAGAGTTTCTCGCGACACAGAGCAGACGATCTGCCGAGTTCACGAAGACAAGGTGGGTGACTCGTGCCATCGATCTCTAAAAATTAGTACAGCCACACACCTGTATAGGTCGTGTCGGAAAATTCCGGGCTCGCGCAGATGAAAAATTACCGTCACAAGGCTGCCGGGTAATCGAGAACAACGCGTAGTCCGTTAATATTTCATGTGCGTACTAGAGCAATTCCATTCTTCAGAGTCGATACCCCTATAATCGTCGTATGTAGGATGAATGGGCACGGCGCGTAAATGAACAGCAGGCAACACACACCAGGCGGGAAAGAGCGGGTGACGAAAGATCAATTCGTCAGGTATCGGGACGATAGAAAAAATCGGATCGAGACTCTTCGAGCACCCTCTGAAACGTCGAAGTTGGTCCACTAAATGCTACGATGCCACAGGAGCGACGCGTCATGTCGGCAAATTCCGGGCCTGTTATTTGGTGCCGAGACACTGACGACACCAAAATTTAAAAAGCAACGCTAGTACGCTACGCCCAATCATTTTAATCATGCACATGCTTCGAAGAGTATTTCCGCGATTGCATCTTTTCAGAATCAATACCCCCATACTGCCCACGGCTACCAGACTTGGCACACGCCCCATATCGTTGACGAACGTACCGCGCACTTCCTTGTCCCGTCACTTCCGTACATCCACACCCCGTCTCACCTCTACGCCCACCGGACCACACCCGCCAAACGAGAACACACCCTCTTTGCCTCCCGATGCGACAGTCTCGCAGCGGCTTAAACACCTCGTAAAATCCTACGGATGGTATGCGCTGGGAGTGTACCTCGTCTTCTCCGCGCTCGATTTCACCGTCGCCTTCGTGGGGATCAATCTTCTTGGTGCTGAGCAGGTGTCGCAAGCCGCAGCATACGTGAAGCAGGCCATTTTGGGGTTCTTGCATAACAAGCCACCAGAACCGGGCAGTAATGAATTCGAGAGCCCAGGAGCGAGCAACGGGGGCCAAGAAGGACTATACGCCATGATCGTTCTGGCGTACACGATCCACAAGACACTCTTCCTTCCTGTGAGAGTTGGCCTCACCGCCGCTCTGACACCTCGAATAGTAGGCTGGCTTCGTGCGAGAGGTTGGGCTTGGGGTGAAGGAGCGAAACGGGCAGCGAGAGGAACGAAGGAGAGGATACGGATCACAAAGGATCACGACTAGGCTGTCGAGTTTCGAAATTTTGGGACCCATTGTGACACAGACCTACATTACATCGCCGTCTATTCAAGTCAAAATTCCAGCTCACTTCGTCAACAGAATTGAATATTACTCGTATGAAAGCCTTTGCCGTACACCAAACTCGTGTTTACTGTAACTTTGCCAATCGCTCCTCGAGGGTCACGAAACTTTCTGGTCCAAGTCGCGATTGGCGGCTATAAATGGTGGTGTCGGTCTGGAGCCGAACTTTTTTCTGTCCAAGATGACAACGTGGACTCATCATGCCATCCGACATCCATGGTTCAACCCACCGACCATGAAGCGTAGACTGTCTGTCAACGATGACGACGACGACGACGATTCTTCTTTTTCCTCTGACTTCGTGTCACCGTCTACGTTCTCAACCGGTCGCCAGAAGCGAGTCAGATACAACTCTCTGGAACGCACATTAGCACACATGACGCTTGGGGGTGCACTCTCCGCCCCCTCCGAGGACGTGGACATGTGGCCAAAGACGTCATTGCCGTGTCCCGGCGTGCAGGGAACCTTGAATATTATTTTACCGAGCTCGGTCGAGGAACCCGACACGCCTACGTCCGAACACGTTGACATGGAGGTAGAACCTACTTGTAAGTCATTCGACTTTCTCATCGACCCATCGTTTTTCGACGGTCCTCCGTGTGTAGTAGTGGTCACCACCGCCACCGCAGCGCCATCGCCAGACGCCATCGACGACTGGGAAATTATAGAATCGGGGCAGCTCGATATCAAGGAGGTGCAAATATCTTCTGCAGTGCTCGAATGCCTGAGAAGGCAAACCAAGTGCCCACCTCCCCTCATACCGTTAGCTTCCCAGACCTCACAAGCGCTTGTGCTATATCGGCCCCCAAGACCACCCTCTCCAAAACCGCTGGAGCAAGTCTGTGATCACGAAGAAGAAACGCCAGCTCAAAGGTCTATCGTGGTATCTCAAGAGGATGCTCTCATGGAGGTTGAGTAGGCTAGAGCACTCTCATATAATTGATGTCTCGGACTCGAATAGCAGCAATACCAAGATGATCTAATCCAAAAGGAGGAGCTAATCTATGATCGTAAACTGGGAAGACAGGAAGGAGCACAAAGAACTGGGATGCAAACTCGAACTGACTACATCCATTTGGGGAAAAACGTCTATTCGGACAAGGCTTCGAAAGGATGCAAGCGCAGCGATACATATTTAGCTGCCTGCCTGGGAAGTATATGCCATCATTGCGTTGTCAGCGCCGGACGCTACCTGTGTCGTTTCCTCTCCTTGGTATAGACCGTCTGTAAAGTTCAAGTGAGAGTGACGTAGTCGAGTATGGGCATGGGGATGGGGGACGTGATGCATCTGCGCCTGTGAATAGGCAGGGCGTAAAGCGACCGAAGTATTTGTGGTGGCTTTGGCAGCGTGCTGGGAGAGAGGAGGTTGGCCTGGCAAGATAGGGCTGGACTGCGTGTTGGATTGTACGGGAGGAGATTGCGCGGGGCCAGGCGGGGGGATGTGAGTGGAAGAACTTTGGCGGTTATCGGGGAAGGAGGGGGCGGAGGCGGGAGGAGAGGGGTTGCTATAGGGCGTGGTTGGCAGACCGACTGGGTTGGTGTCCTGTGCAGGGAGGATGCGATTCTGTGGGAGCTGAGACTGGCGTGGCTCGTGGGGCAACGGAACATGGGCATGTTCTTCATGGGGCTGAGGATCGGGAGAATCGATGAGAACGGCGGGGGCATTGTCCTCGGGAGGAGGCTGTTGGGTGAGCTTCTGTGCCGCAATTTCCTCGGCGGTGAGAAAGCGGCCACCTGGGCCACGGGGACGACGCATCGCATGCTTGTGGCGGGATTCGTGGAGATAAGGCTAGGGAATGTGAGCGGGGGAGGCGGGGTGGAAAAAAAGACGGACTTTGCGCTGCCTGGAGAGGCGGTGGACCTCCTCGAGGCGGGCTCGAGCGACACGGCGTTTGAGGATGCGGAAATATTGCTTGGCATTTACGTAGAGGGGCTCTTCGTCCACGTTCTGGTCATCGAGGACTTGGTCTGTGTTGTTGGTGGAGTCGAGGTGGAAGAGGTCCTGTGCTGGGGAGTTGCGGTGGGTTGTGTGGTCGGGGGAGTCGGGGCTGGGTGAGGGGTTTCTGTACAAGGAAGAGGAGTAAATGTCATTCTGATTTGAGGAAGGTGTGGGCTGTGACTGGGAGGTGTTTTGGAAGTTGTTTTGGAAGTGGAGGTGATGATAAGCGGGGGAGAGCAGCTGATCGACAGGATCGCCCATTGATTGGCTCGCAGCGTCGACTCTCTTTGAAACGTCCGTACAACTTGGTCACTCCTCTCGTCACACTCTCATCCAGTCACATCAGTTCACACGATGCACTTCACCTGTCTCTCATGCGCGATCGCGTTCACGTCCCCGGACGACCAGCGTGCGTGCACGGACACGCTCACCCAGTCCATTGCTGACCCCCCATCAGGCGCTCACTACCGCTCCGATCACCACAGGTACAACATCAAGCG
>QGOI01016029.1:0-10966 GCA_003313885.1 Boletus sp. MG55 | reverse complement strand
ACAGATTCAATTGTTTCTGTTGCCTATTCACCTGATGGTAGTTATATTGTCTCTGGCTCTGGTAATAGTGCCATCAAGATTTGGATGGTTGCTACTGGTCAGTGTGTGGCAGGTCCATATCAAGGGCACACATCTGGTATTAACTCTGTTGCATATTCACCTGATGGAAGCCATATTGTCTCTGGTTCATATGATCACACTATCAAGATTTGGATTCCCACAACTGGCTATTCCAAGGCAGATTTTACACTAGGATGCATAAATTCAGCCTTGTCTGTTGCTTATTCACCTGATGGAGGTCATATTGTATCTGGCAATATTGATGGTACCATTAGAATTTGGGATGCCACTACTGGTAAAAGTGTGATCAATTCAATCCTGGAGCATGAAGAAGCAGTCTGCTCTGTAGCATATTCACCTGATGGCATCCATATTGTATCTGGCTCTGTAGAAGAAACCATCAGAGTTTGGAATGCAACCACAGGTCAATGTGTGGTAGGACCAATGGAAGGGCACTCAAATGCAATAACCTCTGTGGCATACTCTCCAACTAATAACCACATTGTCTCTGGCTCTGCAGATAACACCATTAGAATTTGGAATGCTACCACTGGTCAATGTGTAGTAGGACCAATTGAGGGGCATATAGATATAGTCCATTCTGTGGCCTATTCACCTGATGGAAACCAAATTGCCTCTGGCTCTCATGATGAGACCATCAGAATTTGGAATGCAAGCACTGGACAATGTATGGTAGAACCAATGGAAGGGCATACACATTGGATTGAGTCTGTGATCTATTCACCAGATGGCAGCCAAATTGCCTCTGGCTCTGATGATAAGACCATTAGGATTTGGAATGTAAGCACTGGTCAATGTGTGGTTGGACCAATGAAGGGGCATACAGATTCAGTTAATTCTGTGGTCTATTCACCAGATGGCAGCCATATTGCCTCTGGCTCTAGAGACAGGACTATTAGAATTTGGAATGCTACCATTGGTCAATGTATTGCAGGTCCATTTAAGGGCCACAGAGACTCAGTCAACTCAGTTTTCTTTTCACCTGATGAAAGTCACATTGTATCTGGTGGTTGGGATAACACAATCAGAATCTGGTCAGTTCAAGGAATTGTGGATTCTGATGACTGGCTTCAAAAAGAGGATGGCTGGGTTACAAATATCAGTGATGATTGCATTTGTTGGATTCCTCCTTGGGCTAGACATGCATTCCATCTTCCTAGAAACACTCTGATTATATCACCATATCAGCACTACAAGGTTGATATTGACTATTTTGTACATGGAGAGTCTTGGACCAATTGTTGGATTTAATCTTGTATCAATTTTATGATGTTGTTGCTACCATTCTTAATCACAACTCAGCAATTATACTCTATGCTTGGAAGCATAAATTGTAATACTCTTGATTACAGTAAGTATATTACATTGACAACCACTTTCTTTTCTCAAGTGTGGTATATAACTATATGTGCTTGTGATTTCAGATTCTAGAAATTCAGATGTTCAGCCATGAGAAGTGTGGTGAGTTCCATGTTTACCTTTGGATTGTTGTCACTTACAAAAGAAAATGATTATTTTCATGTGAATGTTTCCATTATATGTATGTATATTCCACTAAGTGACAACCAATGATATAATCCTACTTACTTGGTCACAGTATGAACTGACTTGCTCTAATCATATAATTCCCATTTACAGTAAGATTGCTTGCTTGATCCTTTTCATTATCTCTTACATGAACACTACAGGAATCTAGTAGTTCATGACTGCTAAGCTTAACTACAAGGAAATTGATATTTAACACCCAGGCACCTGAGTCAGTGGTCTTCTAATCCAGAACATTCATATTATCACATGTTTGCAAACCACCTGAAATTGTTACAACAGAAAATGTCAGACATCTTTCTGTCCTTATATTCTTTGAGTGGTATTGGCATGGTCATTTGCATGGACAGCTCTTCCCACCCATCCAGGATTCCAATCTGCAAAAAAGTACATGCACAATCCAAAATGGGAAGTGGAAAAGTGAAATTTAACTATAAATCTGATCATCTATTAACTCACAGTTACGTCAGCTCATCAGCAGATACTAGGATTCCTCCGCCAGTACTACCTGTGTAAGTATTCTGATCCAGCCAGTAGTTGTTCCAATTTGCAAAACATCGACTCGCCCTGGCGATCACACTAATGCTGAAGGTGAGCATACGGACCTCTTGGTTGAAGGACACTCATTTATTCCCATCCGTGGTTCTGCAGGACAGAGGCAGACAGATAATGTAACTGAAACAGGCATCAGCATCGAGTGACACGAACACAAGGCAAGAAATCAACGGACGGATTCACCGTGCACCTGCAGAGATGGGGCGAGGGCTAAACATCAGCCTGTGTGTCGAGGCCACTGGCAAGTAGAACCCACTGGGAAGAAGATGCACCGAGGTAACTGACCTTGTAATAGTCATCCTTGAAGGTCGGGTTGCGAAGTTGCCCACGACCCTATCTAGTTCCTCCCATGCCTTTGGGAGCATATCTGGTACAGCTCGACTTCAAGCCAAGACGAAGGTGACAGTGTCGAACTAGACTGAGGTGTCGCTATCCACCCCGAATAAGTTCCCTGCCAGGGCAGAGATTTCTTCCGCTCTCAGGTTGCGCTTTAGGGCGTGCTCATACAGTATGTTAGCGTAATACTGCTGTCAATGCGGGTTGTTGGCCACACTACCTCAGTCAAAGCAAAGGAAAATCGACAGCCTCGGGCGTGCGCACCCAGTCCATGTGGACGGGGAGCAATCCACTTGGGGAATGTGGCGAGAACTGTACGTGTCGCGGTTACAAATGGGAACGTGTGGTACGCATGCCTTACCTTCACTAAGAAACTTCTCCATCAGCATGAGGAACTTCTTCCCGGGCATATTTAGCTCTGCTGCCCGATGAATGACAGTAACGACTTCAGTTATGGTGTAGTCGATGGTAGTGGTGGCGATCCTGCGCCCAAGACTCGATGATAGAGACGACACTCGCCGTATGCCTCTCAGCAATGCAAGCAACATTAGCAGTCCTCCGGCGACAATGGACTGTAGGCGGCAACCAAACTCTCGTGGTTATCCGTCTCTGAAGCTGTTGCAACTGCCAATACGCCCATGTTTGTTAGCTTGCGGTACACTCGAAAACGCTCGCAGAAGTACATGGTGAATGAGGTTTGACCTCTCGGTACCCAGAGCGCCAATGACTACCATCCGCCGTGAGCACGAGGCGTAGACGGTACCCACGGCACGTTTGTCAAGTAGTTCGGTGCAACACCAGGCATCGTAGATCCAGACCGTCGGATTATGCCCAGTACAGAAGTTGATGAGAGGTACGTTGCACTGTCTCACGAGACGTTCGAATTAGATGCAGAGTTTGTTGAAGTGAGGAAGTATTACCAATGATAAGTAGTAGGAAGGTGAACTTTGGTCCGGGGGGCTTTCCTACGGACGTGAGATAGTATATATCGTTATAGTATGAATGTGCTCTCGGCAGTGGCATTTTTGGTCACGTACGCTTCTGGGCGGATGATGATGGCAAGTCGTTCAGGGCCCTCTACCGTTTTCTTCTGGTTCCGAGTCGATCGCCCGAATCGACGAAACGAACGTGACACGGACGAGGGCATTACAGTTTGAGTTTTTAAAATATTGATCTCGCGCACAGTACACAAATATCATCCGTGTTACAGGTCCAACTCGGGTCAGATCCAAGCATGCTACCAGCAAATGGCGACGACTAACTAATCCAGGACCATCATGCCCACCTCCCGCCAGTGTCGCAGCCAAAGTCTGACGTCTTCGATCCCCAGGGCATTCACGCCGCCGTGCAGCGTCGGCGACGCGAACCATGCGTCGTCGGACGCTATCGGGACGTGTTTGAATATCCTCACGGGCACGTCCGTCATCGCCGTCGGATCGCTGGCGTGCTGGACGTGTCGCAGCAGCGTCAGCGCGGGGTCTTGGAGTTTGGAGGAGGATGGGGATGAGGAAGAGGGGTGGGGCATCGTGTAGACCTTGGCCTCAAGTTTGGCGGTCCATTGGGAGAGGGAAATAAGGGGTAAGTGGAGCTCCTTGCTGATGCAACGGAGGAGGGTGAGAGAGGAGACGGGGTGGGGATGGGAGACGTGGAGATAGGTCGATAGGGAGTTGCGCATCTCTGCGACGGCTTGGGCTGCGATGTGAACTGGTATCCAATTCACGACCTATGTTGTATGTCGTATGCGTGATCAGCGAACGACGACGAGATGGGATCGAGAACGACATACCTCGTCGACCTTGGGAAGTGCCCCCAATGCGACGCCGAGATTCACGATCTTTGGGAAATGGTCTTCTTCTCGCCAGCGCCCGTTCTCTGCGCCGCATAGTGGGCCGACCCGGACGATGATCGGCCGGAGAGGGGTTTCGGACGCGGCGGCTGCGAGGATCTGTTCGCCTACCCACTTTGACTCGCCGTACGCATCGCCGGCTGCATCGCATGCGCTGACTGGATCTTCGGAGGCAACTGGGCCTCCTGCGCCCTCCGTTTCAGAGGTGGGTTTAGGGGAGCTCGCCGATGCACCTCGAAGCGTGTCCGTCGAGCTTATGAACAAGAGGCGGGGCGGGACTGGAAGAGGGCTGGAGAGGGCGAAATCGACGAGGTTGCGGAGCATGCGGAAACTGCCGTCGAAGATATTGAGAAGTGGGTTGGCATCGTATGTAGACAGCCATGCGTTATGCACGATGTGGGTCACGGAGGAGAGAAGCTGTAAGCGCGCCGTCAGTCCATCGAGGGATGCATTCCGACGTCAGCTTAAAGTACCTCTTCGTATAGTTTTTGGGATAAACCAAGATCGCTTCGCTTCGCGTCTGCCTCGAGGAGAGTCAACTTCGGATGACGAGCCAGAGCTGGATCCAACCCGGACGCTTGTAATAACGTTGCTTGTCTCTCCACCACAGAGCCTGGTCTGCTTTTCCTGCGATTGAGAGCATAGACTCTTGCAACACTTGGGCTCCGCAAGAATTGTGCTAGTAAGTTTGAGCCAAATAGGCCCGTCGTACCGGTGATTAAGACGATGTCCTTGTAAGGTGGCGGTACAGAGGGATGGTGTGCCGGAAAAGCCAGATTGTAGGACTCAACCATCTTCGTCATCTCGAGGCACCGCGCTAAACTCGACTCGGTTCTATGACGGAAACATGCTAGTGCAATACGACTCGCGAAAGTGGCGAGGCCTGCGATGGTGCAGTACTGGTATACGATATTACCTGAGAGCTTTCGGGTGTCGGTTTTTGCGGTGCTTTGGAGCGCACGGAAGAGTATTATCCGTATGCGCGTTGCCTGTAGACTGCGGAGAGAAGGTTAGGGTTCTGGAGGGGTATATCGAACAATTTGAGGAGCGCATACCTATCTGTTCCATAGTTGAAAAGGTCGGCGTCGTCATCGAGACTCTTGCCCAACACGGCGACTATGATACCGCGCACATAAATTAAAGAGTTCTCGGGGCTCCAGATCTTGGGTGGTTTCAATGCCATATGTGTAGCTTGGGCTATCGTCTTGTAAAGTGCATTAATTTCATCGTTGTATTCGGTTAGGATATCTCGTCTGTTTACTTGAGCAGTGCTGAGAGGGGTATGGACGAAGGGTTTCGTGGGGGCCGCAAAGATGATCATCTAGAGAATTCTGATCGGTATTTTGAAACGCCTCTCCGGAATATGGTTCAAACCTCCTTCTGAACCCGAGCGTGTTGGGGTGCGAACATGTTCATGCGTTCGATGACAGGCCTTGACACGTCTGTGAGATTGAGCTCCTCGAACAGTGTAAAGTGGATGAATTTACTGAAGCTTATTTCTCATTTCCTCCACTTGCGCTGCATCACTCGTATCGATCTTGAAACCATCCTTCAGCTCGATGAGAATCCCCGCATTGTATCTTCCGTGTCCGAACATGATTGCGGAATGTACCATTGGATGTTCTACGATGAAATTTTCTGACATCCACTAAGACTGCTGGTTCAAGATCACAAAGGTACGACCATACCGAGAAGCACTGGATTAGTCTTCAGGACGGTAAGACGAGAGTGCAACCGCGAGCGGCATAGAACGTACCACTTCACCCGTGATATGCAGAAAGTGCATCGTGCGCGCGCCACGGGAAGGACTGTCCCCGCCAGCATCTCGGGACGTTGAAGGAAACGAATGGATAGACCCGGATGTCGAAAGTGTCATAACGAACTGAAAGTCTTGCCAGAAGACGTGAATTGAGACTGGAGCACAGCGGGATATGTGAACAACGCCCGTGGCTGTTTTAAATACATGACTCCCGAGGGTGTCCCGTTATCATGGCGTACAGCGCCACGGTGTGTGTGCATGTGGTGGAGGCTGTTCCCTCCAGTGCGCCCACTGTCAACAGTGTTTGATGGAATCACGTCCTGTCTAATTTACCTGAAAAGTCGGCATGTACGACGCTTTGCCAAATGACATTGTAATCCTCACCTGCCTGCCACGCACCGTCAGTGAGCATCGACCGCGGGGCTCTCCTCCATTTCTCACGGGGCTAAGTTGTAAGGAACGGTTTTCAACCATATCTGATCGTGGAAAGTACCATTTTGTTTCGGCATCAACATAGAAATGATTGATCAACTGGTAGTACATGCCAGTGTCACCGTAGTGTTACTACCAAGAGTGGCAGTGACAGAGCACAGGATCGGACTCGGATACCATTTTAAAGTTGCAGAGTAGCCGCATCACTGAAAGCTGGAATCAAATTATTGCGGGGGTAGTGCCGTGCGGTAAATAAATCTTGTCACTTGAATATCTGACTGCAAAGTCAAAATATCGATACCGTCCTCTGTCTTATCAATACTCTTCCGAGCCTTCCCATCGACCGGGCGCCGGGCCGTGTCACACTTCATGAGTAATTACGTGACATTTTGTCACACGTATGTTACCGTTTCTACCCAGTTGAGCAAATTGCGGTTCCCTCCGAGTCCTTGTCATCCAAAAACATGCTGCAGCTGCAGAGAACAACGCAAAGAGTACGCTTACCACAATGTCAAGCCTATGTCCATTTCTGACATTCTTGTAGCACGTCGCACGGCGGTTGCGGCATGATACCGTTCAACTAGGGGCATCGCAAGCTCGCCGTGGACTCGCCACACCCTCCGGGTCATATGACGCTGTCGTTATTGGCGGAGGTAAGCCAAGATACTCCAGCGGACGATGTGTAATGACCAGTGTTGTAGGTCCTGGTGGTTATGTTGCAGCCATCAAGGCTGCGCAACTCGGTCTGAAGGTATTCGGATCGTGCGTCCCATTCCCACACCTTGACTAACGAGTTCCAGACAGCTTGTATCGAGAAGCGTGGTTCGCTTGGTGGAACGTGTTTGAACGTCGGATGTATACCGTCCAAGGCCATGCTCAACAACTCTCATCTTTACCACCAAACAAAGCATGACCTTGAGAAGCGTGGTATTGAGGGTATGCGGTGTTCGCCTTCATCGTGATATGAGCAACTTATTCGACCGAGTATAGTTTCCAACATTACACTCAACTTACCCCAGATGTTGAAGGCCAAGGAACAATCTGTCGTCGGGCTTACAAAGGGTATCGAGATGCTCTTCAAGCAAAACAAGGTAGACTACATCAAGGGTGCCGGTTCTTTCGTTTCCCCAACATGCATTGCTGTAAAACTTCTCGAGGGTGGTGAGACGGAAGTTGAGGCAAAGAACGTGATCATCGCTACTGGCTCGGAGGTTACGCCATTCCCAGGAGGCGCCATCGAAATAGACGAGAAGCAGATTGTCAGCTCGACAGGTGCACTTGAGCTCCAACAGGTGCCAAATAAGATGATTGTCATCGGCGGTGGCATCATTGGTTTGGAGATGGGCAGCGTTTGGAGTCGACTGGGCGCTGAGGTCACTGTTGTTGAGTTCCTTGGTGGCATCGGCGGTGCTGGCATTGACGAAGAGGTCGCGTGAGTGTACCTACGCCGCGGTCCGCGCTGCTCTGATGAGTCTTTATAGGAAACAATTCCAGAAAACTCTGGCGAAGCAGGGCCTCAAGTTTAAGCTGAACACTAAGGTCCTGTCCGCTGACAAGGTTGATGGAAATGTCATCGTTAAGACGCAATCAGCCAAGGGAGACAAGGAAGAGACCGTGGGTCGAGAACTGATGTACTGGGTGTGAAGAGACTGACCTTGTCTACCTTAGCTCGAAGCCGACGTCGTTTTGGTTTCGGTCGGTCGTCGTCCTTATACGGAGGGTCTCAACCTTGAAGCTATCGGTCTCGAGAAGGACAACAAAGGTCGCATCATCATTGATGACCAATTCAATACCTCGGTCAAGAACATCAAGTGTATCGGTGATGTGACCTTTGGACCCATGCTCGCGCACAAGGCTGAGGAGGAAGGTATCGCTGCTGTTGAATACATCAAAGCCGGTCACGGTCACGTCAACTACAACGGCATTCCTTCTGTCATCTACACCCACCCCGAGGTCTCCTGGGTAGGACAAACAGAGCAAGACCTCAAGGCCGCTGGTGTTCAATATAACGTCGGAAAATTCCCCTTCGCTGCCAACTCCCGAGCCAAGACGAACCTTGACACTGAAGGCTTTGTCAAATTCCTTTCCGAGAAGGAGACCGACAGGATTCTTGGTGTACACATCATTGGTGAGTTTTCGTTTTTATGTTTTCAGGAAGATGAATATTCACCGGAGTAAAGGCCCTAACGCTGGTGAGATGATCTCGGAAGCCGTCCTTGCGTTGGAGTACGGCGCAAGCTCGGAAGATATCGCTCGCACAACGCACGCTCACGTTCGTTTTTGCTTCGTTTGTCACGTGCGACGCATTGACGTTGCCTACTCTCTAGCCCACACTCAGCGAGGCATTCAAGGAGGCCGCCATGTCGGCGTATGGAAAGGCGATTCACTTTTAGATGAGACTATCCTTTACCACTATTGTTTTCCTTCGCATGCAATGTACCGGAACACATTCACAACGCTGTCGTTCCGCCTTGCTTTAATGGGTTATTTGTTCTGACGCGGAGATACACAATGCTCGTTTACTCACCCCTCCAGCCATTGCTTGCTAGCATGGAGGGCGTTGGTGACCACAAACGTCGTAGCAATTATTCAGAGCCTTGTACATGCTCAGCAAACCGTTTCTTTTTGGGTGATGGCTTCCGAGTCCATGTCCGTCCGTCAAAGTAATGGGTTCTACTTGGCCTCGACACATGGCCGATGTTTAGCCCTTGTCCCGCTGCTGCAGGGACACGGTGAACCCTTCCATCGATTTCCTGCTTTGTGTTGGACTCCGTGCTGATGCCCGTTCCAGTTGCATTATCTGCCTGCTTCCGTCCCCCAGAAGCATGGATGGCAGTAAATGAGTGTCATTCAACCAAGAGGTCCATTGCTTACCTTCGGCATTCGTATGATCACCAGGGCGAGTTGATGTTTTGCAAATTGGAGCAACTACTGGCCACATGGGAAATGCTTACACAGATATTGGTGGAGAAAGAGTCCTATCTGTTGATGATCAGATTTATGGTTAAATTTCACTTTTCCAATTCCTATTCTGGATTGTACATATATGTGCTTTTTTGCAGATTGGTCTCCTCATGGGCTGAGAAGAGCTAACCATGCAAATGACACCACTCAAGGGATATACATAGGGACAGAGAGATGACTATTGTGACAATTTCAGTGGTTGGAAGTGGTGGTTTGCAAACAGGAGATACAGTAGTATGAATGTTCTGGATTAGAAGACCACTGATTCAGGTCTCTGGGTGTTTGATATCATTTTCCTTGCAGTGGTTTTTGAGTTTAGCACTCATGAAGTAGATTTCTGTAGTGTTGTTCTAAGCTAGAATGAAATGGGTCAAGCAAGCAGTTTAACTAGGAATTACAGTACATGATCAGAGTAAGTCAGTTCATACTGTGACCAAGTAAGTGGTGTTATACAATATGTATATAATAGAAACATTCACATGAAATAATGCTTCTGTTTTATAAGTAACAACAATCCAAAGATAAACATTAAACTCACCACACTTCTCACATCTGAATGTTAAGAAATATCATCTGAATTTCCAGGGTATGAAGTCACAACTTGCACATTCAGTTATGTATATATGTATGTATGTACCACATTTGAGGAAAGAAAGCAGCTACTGGTTGTCTGTGTAACATCCTTACACTGTCATGAAGAGTATTATGAATTATGCTTCCTGTCAGTGGTATAGAGTATAATTGCTATCAGAGTCTTGCTCAAGAATGGTGGCAACAACATCATGAAATGAATACAAGATTAAATCCAACAATTGGTCCAAGACTCTCCATGTGTAAAATAGTCTTGTATATCAACCTTGTAATGCTGATATGGAGATATAACCAGAGTGTTCCTAGGAAGATGGAATGCAGGTCTAGCCCAAGAAGGAATCCAACAAATGCAATCATCACTGATGTTTTTAATCCAGCCATCCTCTTTTTGAAGCCAGTCCTCAAAATCCACAATTCCTTGAACTGTCCAGATTCTGATTGAGCTATCATCACCACCAGATACAATATGGCTCCCATCAGGTGAAAAGGAAATAGACCTAACTGGTCCTATATGGCCCTGAAATGGTCCTGCAACACATTGACCAGTGGTGACATCCCAAATTCTAATGGTCCTATCCCTGGAGCCAGAGGCAATATGGCTGCCATCTGGTAAATAGACCACAGAATGAACTTCATCTGTATGCCCCTTTATTGGTCCTATCACACATTGTCCAGTGCTTGCATTCCAAATCCTGATGGTCCTATCACAAGAGCCAGAGGCAATTTGATTACCATCTGGTGAATAGACCACAGATTCAATCCAATCTGTATGCCCTTCCTTCAATTCCATCACACATTGTCCAGTGCATGTATTCCAAATCCTAATGGTGCCATCACCAGAGCCAGAGGCAATTTGG
>QGOI01016015.1:0-14650 GCA_003313885.1 Boletus sp. MG55 | reverse complement strand
GCATCCCTCTGCGTCATGCAGACCTGCCTCGCCACCACGATTTTCCATACGACACCAGGATTTCATCCCCTTTCTTGATTCCGTCTCCCTTACTCCAGATGCTTATCCGCAGCTCCCCTCCCCCAGTCCGATATTCCACGAATTCGGCGTTTGGCTTGTCCCGGATCCCTCTGTAGTCATTAATGAACCTGGACTCATTCCCCATATCACCCGCATCAATTCCAACGTTCACTCCATCCCGCGAGCGGTATAGTGAGAGGTCATAATCCGAGTTGGGTCTTTCCTGGCAGTGTACTTCACCGATATAGTCAATGACGTGTGATCTCGGACGTATCTTCTTGGATGCGAAAAGGCCATATTGTCCACACGCGGGGTGACCTGGGTCGATTACGAGCCGAATACGGACGAGGGGATTAACTTCGCGGCCAGGTGATGGTGAAGAGGCGCTGTTAGTGAGCAAGGTTCGGATAGATGCTGGTACCGAGTCGTGGTACCGAGGAGAGGTGATAAATTGGATCGATCGTGGCCATTGCAGGGGCTTTCGAGAAGACATTGCCTCGCTGACGGCTAGCTAAATGAGTTAATTATTACTACTAGCCTTGTTCGCGTTGGACGTGGTGAAGAGCCGGCGTGGGTAAATCGTCTCGATAGACGAGTGGCACGTTGCATCCAGCCAATTCAGCATCGCAAGGTCAAGTCACGGCTGGCAGCGTTTCTATCCATCACTTCTTTCCATGGTACGGCCCCCAACAAAGTCTGTTGCACGCGTCTATCGGGATGTCAACGCACAGTTTGGTCCTGCATGGCATGAATATGGTCAACCACAAAGTTTCGTCCGCACGGTCTGATTCCGCTAACACATCGCAACAGACAATCTACAGGTTCAGTGGGGTTCACAGGATCACTACGAGATAGTACGCAAAGTTGGACGGGGAAAATACTCAGAGGTACAACCTTGCATGTGATCACCAACAGATCTTGATCAATTTGTCTCCTAGGTCTTTGAGGGAGTTAATGTCATACACGATGAAAAATGCATCATAAAAGTCCTCAAACCGGTGAAAAAGAAGAAAATAAAGCGTGAAATCAAGATTTTGCAAAACCTTGCGGGTGGCCCGAACATCGTTGCCCTCTTGGATGTCGTCCGAGACCCAGCCTCCAAAATCCCTAGTCTAATCACGGAATACGTCGACAATGTCGACTTCAAGGTCTTATATCCACGATTCACGGACTTCGATGTCCGATTCTACATGTTCGAGCTTCTCAAGGTTTGCTTCTGTTCTTGATCTCTTGATTTCCTTGTTACTAAGTTTGCTCTCTTAGGCACTGGATTTCTGCCATTCGCGGGGTATCATGCATCGAGATGTAAAGCCCCATAACGTTATGATCGATCATGACCAACGCAAGGTATTTGTCCAGTCTAATGTGTCATATCCACCAGTTCAAACACGATAGTCATAGCTAAGACTTATTGATTGGGGTTTGGCCGAGTTCTACCATCCCAAGGTCGAGTATAATGTTCGTGTGGCGTCACGCTACTTCAAAGGTCCCGAGCTCTTGGTAGATTTCCAGGAGTACGATTACAGCCTTGACATGTGGAGCTTTGGTTGCATGTTTGCCTCGATGGTGAGGATCCCTCTCGTCGAATTATGTGATTTCCCTATCACACCCTTGTAGATATTCAGGAAAGAACCATTCTTTCATGGACACGACAACTACGACCAGCTGGTCAAAATCGCAAAGGTTCTGGGCACCGATGAACTATATGCTTATATTGACAAGTATAACATTCGACTTGATCCACAGTATGATGAGCTCTTGGGCAGGTAAGACGTTGTCCGTCTTCCTCGAACAACTACTAATCGCATTGGTCAGGTATCCCCGAAAGCCGTGGTCGAGATTCGTTACGTCGGAGAACCAGCGGTATTTTTCCAACGAGGCAATCGACTTCCTTGATAAATTGCTTCGCTATGATCACCAAGAACGTTTGACAGCTCGCGAAGCGCAAGCACACCCTTACTTTGGTAGGCCTTCATTCTTCTCAGTGCTGCGCCGTGCTGATCCTCAGATAGAACCTGTGCGCAACGCGGCCTCTGCAGCCTCTGCAGATGGTGAGAGCGAAGACTCGGGAGCATCATCAGCCTAATCCATGACACTCCCTCCTTATCTCTGGCCATTAATTGCTGTATTACTCCTTCTATATAGATATCACCTTACTAACATGTGGGATGTCCAGTGGTGCTTCTTTCTGGAATCTGGCCTGATAAGTGCGATCAAAGCTCTGTGCTCGATATCAGGAGATGCGAGCTCAAGCGGATGCGATTTAGTTCCTTCACGTGACGTATTTTTCTTACCGCTCTGTGTGCTGATAGGGAGGTCGCACGATCAGACGTATGCGATTAACCAAATACATGCACTCTCGTTTTGTCAGGTGGACGCCATGTGCACATGTCCTTGTGAGCCTTCGTACGAGACGTGTCGTTTCTGTGTCATTTCCACCGAGTCTTTGACCCCTGCTGTTCCTATTCTGCTATACCTATGCCAGCGTAACGGAGGCACGGTGCGTCTCCGATCCACGTCGAACTAGGAATCCTCGGTGATGGTACCATCCCAATATAGTCTCGTACTATGTGACTGATGCACCTCACATGGTGGGGGTTGATTTCAAGGTAAATTTATCCCTCCTGCCGGTTGGCTCCCTTTGGAGGTATAAGAACTGAAGGGCCGTGACTGAGTTGGAGGAAGAGCCTCTCTTAACGGTTCGACACCATGGCATTCCTCACCACCTTCACGATCTTTGTGTGCGTGTGCATATACCTGGGCAAGGTCCTTGCGTACGACAACTCTTATTATGACAATGTACGTCAACAGCGATGATTCTGTTTTATAGCCTTTACCGACGCTATCCAGGTTGCAGTGTGAGATGAACATTCGTACCCAATATTTGTCCATTTTTCCTGATATCTCAGCATAGATACTGGGGTCAAAACTCCTATGGTGCAACCAGCAGTAATGCTGCTTACTATCAACAACCGATATCATTCTATTGCCAGGTATGTTGTCCTCGCTAAGCTTGTGCCAAGGAACTCATACTAGGCATCAAAGGACGGTGCGATAGATGCCCTGCCTGTTGCCTTCGTGGACACGTTCTTCGGCACCGGTGGAATGCCCGTGCTGAATCTTGCAAACGTATGAACCATATTCTCCCATCCATAGCTTTATATCGACTCTTTAGCTAGACATGCAACCCGACGGATAATACCACATTTCCAGGAACCGATCTTGCTAACTGTTCTGCTTTGGCTGCAGACATCGAATATTGTCAATCTCAAGGCAAGATCGTAACCATTTCTCTTGGAGGTGCGGGCGGTGGCGTCGGCTTCACCGATGATGCAGAAGCACAGACCTTTGCACAAACTAGTGGGTATTTTTATATTCTTATCTAGTCCATACTGAGGGCTTCACTTGTAGTTTGGAACCTGTTTTTGGGTGGGAGCAGCAACACGCGACCCTTTGGCAGCGCAGTGCTGGATGGGTAAGTTGACCGATGCAACGAGGTCAGGCTGCTCATACGACAGTTGTAGTGTCGACCTTGATATCGAAGGGGGTGGTTCTACGGGTTATGCGGCCTTCGTCACGGAAATTCGCTCTCTGGCGTCGGGAGCTAGTAAACCGTGAGTTCACCTGGATCTTGATCGGTGGACAGTGGCTGATGTACTGCGCAGGTACTACATCACAGGTATTCATCTCGCTCGTTGAGACTCCACTCATATCTAACTCTCCCAAGGTGCACCGCAGTGCCCGTTCCCAGATGCTAATCTTGGTAGCGTGATCAATGCAGTCGGGTTCGATGCAATTTACGTCCAGTTTTGTAAGCAGAATTTGCTTCTCAGAGCTCTGAACTTAGTCCCCCACCAGATAATAATGCATGTGGCCTGCAAAACTATGCCATCGTATCGGTGAGTTTATTTCCGGATCGTCAGGCGTCTTGCCCACTGACCTCTTGATAAGGACTGGGACTTTGGCGTCTGGTGAGTGCTCGTCATCAGGACCGTTGTTTGCCAGTAACCTCCCACAAGGGACATGTGGGCGCGGCAGACCAGCCCAAACACCAATGTACGTGTGCTATCGAGTCCCGTTTCTCGGATCAACGGAATATGCACTAGGTAAAAATATACATTGGCGCTCCTGCTTCAAGCACGGCTGCCGGATCAGGTTATGCCCCCATCGGGAACCTCAGCAGCATTGCTGTTCAAATGAGGAACAGTTTCCCTTCCTTCGGTGGTGTTATGCTCTGGGACGCCTCCCAAGCATATGGTACGTCTGGGAGATGCTTGCTGATTCGCAGATTAATTCTGGATGTAGCCAACAATAGATACGACCTCGCGATCAAGGATGCTTTAGCCGCTACAGGTTCCACTGGGTTCACCTACCCGGCTTGTTCAGCCCCTGCGTATGTTTCGGGACAAGTATACACTGCTGGCGAAAAGGTGTCCTACGGAGGTTATATATGGGAGGTATGCAATCTGAACCCTCGTAAAGGGATGATCTACTGACAAACCACAAAGGCAGCTTACTGGACCAATTCCGTGCCCAGTAGTGGTAGCTCGGGCGGGTGGAGCGCAAGTACGTCTATCCATCGTTTGCCTTGAACTCGCCCACATAGGATTGCAGTCAGTGCTTGTTCAGGATCTTCGGGAACGTCGACACTGCCAACGACGACAACCACTTCCTCGGTTGTGGCCACGAGTCCCACGACCACCTTGGCCAGTAGCGCTGCTTCTACGACAACGACCGCCACGGGAACCTGCAGTGGGGTGGCAGCTTGGCAGTCAAGTGTTGTGTACACCGCTGGTAATATGGTGACTTACGGGTCAGTGGCATCAGCTAGTGTCTATTTGCTTGCAACTAATTCCGTGTAGTGGGTATCTCTGGACCGCAAAGTGGTGGACGGAGAATGATGTCCCAGGAGGTCCGCGGCTATGATCCATGAGACCTTTCAAGTTCTGATGGAATTTTGAATTTATTTTTTTAGGTGCAGCTGGTGATTGGACAGAGGATGGTGCTTGTTAGGCTTCCTCTAACGTTGTATATGAACGATATCTATGAATGGTGAATGGAGGTTATTTACAAAGGTTCATCTCAGTGGAAGGCATGTGAGTAGGATATCAAGAAAGGACCGCCAGCCTTCCTAGTAGTCACGAGTACAACCTCACGAACGTAGATTAAAGCAATGACTCAAAAGAGGTGGGACAGGGCTTTCTACTATGTGTGCAGTACAGGTTTTGGCACTGCTATTAAACCCATGACAAAAATCTACTGGCGTCAGCTGGTACAACTGTAGACTGGTGTGCCAGATGATGTCTGGTACTCCGAGACCTACCCTTGAGATGAATGGCGGCTCGTTCATAGGCCCCGGCTCTCCGTGTTATGGTATCACATATTATCCAAATAACTACGGTGGAGCGGTATGGTATCAGCGCTAGGGAAAGATGTAGTAACAGGGTTTGTCAAGCGTCATGCTGGAGCTCGCTTGAGTTGACAGGGGCCAAATCCGGGCGATCTTGGTTATCTTTGTCAGAGTTCTTAGTTTTTGGAGGCGGTGGTGGTCCTGGATCATAATACGGGTTGTGTGCCTGCCAAGGGAAAATCCCTGAACTATCGCGTACAAGACCAGCAACGAGGCTGAAGGAGTAGTAGGTGGGTAGTGGAACGGGATCCATCGCTTGAGCCATGTTGAGGAGACGGGAGTAAATAACGTATCCTGCGTGTGCATCATTTGCCGCGTCTAGGAACAATAACGATCAGAATGCTGTCACGAGCCACGCATCGGTTCGAATGCTAGTGAAGTGCTCAACTTACATTCTTGTTGAGGTATGTTCAGAAGCTGTTCCCAGTTGCTACGCTGTGTTTTTCCCTTTAGCAACGTGGCTTGTTCGTACGTCTCAACTAATCGAGCCAGGCCAAGGGGATGAGTATACTTTCCCTTCCATCGATCATTGTCAACCGTGCGGGCGAGAAGGGAAAGTTCGACACAATTACGGACAGATACGCCGTAATCGTTGTATAATTTTGCGCAATCATCTGGTGGAATTTGATGCTACATATGTGGCTGTGGGTCTGGGAACTAACTACGTACATTGGATGCTGACCCCGGCCTTGATCCAGGCCGGCGAGTTGAGCAACTCTGCCAGTAGGCTTGGGAATTCTGAGGGAATGTCAGTGTAGAACAGGGCACCAGATGAAGGTAAGTACGTGTCATAAAATGAATGTGAAGAAGTATCACGGTGTCTGCGGTTGCGAGCTGCACGAGGGCGACGCGGTTCTCTGGTTTGCCCTTGCGGAAATTCGGGCGCCACTCAAGGTCGAAGCCGACGGGGCCTGGGGGAAGGCGGGCGAGGTAGGCGTTTGCCTCGTGGTGGCTCGTGCAGTAGAATAAAGCCGGATTGGTGGAACGGTCCCGCCAGGAATACCTTGGGAAGAGCTGAGCTGGGTTTGGTACATGGGTTTTCCTAGCGGGGATGTTGTGGAGGGCGTGCATGTTGGCGTAGGGACGGCCCCGGAGCGGGGGAGTGATGGATAACTACCTGGCAACGACTACGAACACCAAATATGGCATGTATGTATCTGACGTAAGTGAGTCAGAAATAGAAGTGGCAAGGGGTGGTATTTTGGAAACTTGATTGGCCAAACGCGCCGTGGGTGCTAAATGCGGAGAAGTCGACTCAGCATCCGGACCAAAATGAAGCAATTACTACGGATATAAATAGGGTTTCCTGCCAAGACCGCTGTGTAACAGGCACTAAATTAGCTCCCAGGGGACAGATACAGCCCTTCCACCGCAGCTAGCGCCAGTCGTTGTCCAATCCTCGCAGTCGTTACAGTGACTTCGACGACGGACGCGGCCACTGCTGTTGCTGTGGTTGTGGTTGTGGAGGGGCTGCGTGTTGGATAACGTGTCGCAAAATCACAAATATAGAACTGACGAACTTTTCGGGTATTCAGCCTCACCTTTGGCTTGGCATTCTAATTATACTGGCCTTGGGCTACTCAAAGATAGAATGTTGGACTTGGCTGTCCTACAAAAACTCTGCGCATGCAGAGCGTCCCATCCACTGCCCCCCAAGACTCAATGAATACCTCCTACCACCCTTCCGCAGAGTACTCCCACCTCCCCCCCCACCCGTCCCTCGACCACAGGACGCTCGTCATGTCCACCTGGCACGCCCTCGAGCAGGTCAATATATTCCACTTCTCTTCCGATGTCCCTCTCATCTTTCCCTGTAGTCACCTCCCCCGACCCTCAGAGAAATCCTTGGCGCATACAGGTCCAAAGGCGACGGCGACCGTGACATGCTCATTGCCATGTTGAACGCCAAGAGTGCAGAGGATCAGGTTGGTGCCGCATCCTTATCCTGGATAGTCACCACCGTACTCATATGAACAGCGCATTGCCGCCATAGCTTCGTTGCATAGGACACTCCTCGACCTGTACACCACCGATGCCAAGATCCCCCATGCTGGACCTCTTCAGCAATATCCCCTATCATCACCTCACATCAATAGCCCAAAAGACAAACGCCATACTGCCGAGCTGTCCAACGGACATGAACCCGCTCACAAGTCTGCACCCTCCCCGAGGGAGCCACCACATCAACCACAACCTCCCCGTAAACGACAACGTTACTCTCGCTCCCCTCCACCATCTTCACATCATGATGCACGCTCTTCACATCCATCATCACGTGATCTTCCACCAAGTCCTTATTCGTCACGCAGCGATTCTGAAGAGTATTCACCAAGATCCAGAGCATCCATGGCCATCGGCTCACTTCTTTCTTCAGGGGCAGGCAGAGACTCTGCCTCGGAGGATTCTCAAAATACTCCAGACGTGTCGCAAACACGCTTTCCCTCGTCTGCAATTGGAGTGTCAGTCTAGGGTCTAGCTAGTGTTCCCCTTACTTTCATTTATTAGCACGTGTTCTCTTCTGTACTTTTATATCGCATAGCCATACGCATACACCGTTGCTGTACTTGCATCTTGCATCCGCCTCTAATGCTACTCAGGCCGATTTTTTGTCCTCGCTGCCACTACCTCCTGAACAGGGTCAGACCCCCTCAGTGAAACACCGTGAACTTGTGCCAAGGTCAACTACATTTTCCACGTACAAGTTTTCTCGATTCCCACTCTTTTTTTTTCTTCTCGTAAAATCGACTCTTTCACGAGGAAAGGGTAGAGTTGACGTGGCACCAGGATTGCTGGTTCTCCACATCTTATTTAGACTTTTAGCCAGGATCGTCAGGCGTTAACATAGTTCATGGAATGCGTGTTCATCAGGTCCCAGGTTATCCTCTTCTATGTGAGAAAGATGTACTAACGGAGCGACAAGGCGGTGCGCGCTATAAATGCCTTTCTCTTGGATTTCCTCGTTGGATGTTCGCTATCAGATAGTAAAAGGGTCTTGGCGTTCAAGTAGACACCGCGAGGGGAAAGAGTGGAAATTTCCCTGTGCGCATTCATCCCCACGGATCATTTGATTCGTCACGCCATAACGACCTGAAGATGTATTACAGCAATTCACGAGATGCGTCGACGGTCAACTGACACGGGAAGAAAATAACGCATGGATATGCTGCGGCGCCGACGGTCGGAACCGGTATCCATACTTTGAGTCCGGGTTGAACACGTCCATCAGCTGAAGAATAGACTTGGCATTCCAGTCACAATCCCAGAGTCTCTGAATCAATCGTGCGAGGTTTGTACGTACCACTGAGGGTATGGGGATAATCCGTGGAGGGACGGGTGTGGCGTGCTACCAGAAGAGTGTGGCCAAGCCTTTGTGTCAAGAGGTAAGAATAGTATTGGACTCTGCGAATTCCCGTTGCTGCCTCACCTATAAAATCGCATGAGGAGTGAACGTGTCCTTCTACGCGCGAGTACTTCACAAATAAAATCTGAAGTTTGACCACGACTCAGTGAGCTCATTCGATGAATACAAACCTTCAAGTTGTGGCAGAGTCACGTGATGCAAGCCGTTGGTTGACGCGAAACACTGAGGCTGAGAAAGCCAAATCTCTGGTTTCGCTCGCGCCAGGCCACGAAATCTCACCACGATGCCAAAGCCCGAAGATGAAGATGACTTCCCTAATGATTTCGATGGTCTTGACTTTGACGCCATTCCCTTACTCCAAGCACCGTCAATCAGCAGACATACTCCTGTTGAAGTCTCCTCACCTTCGGCCATCACGCGAAACATCGCACCATCCGCCACGGGGAGTCCGATATCGTCCACCAGGTCAAATAGCGTAGAAGATATGGACTCCTCTTTCCTTGCGGCTGTGGATGCGCTGGAAGCTCGCGCTCTCAGCGAAATGCCCCCAGGTAAGGAACATCGAAGATTCCGAGCCATTTGGAAGTTGTCATCACACGTATCTAGCCTCTAGATCGTTATTACGTTCTGAACCCGGTTTGTTCATTGTGTACCGCGTCGTGCTCAAGCAGTGCTAAACAGTATGCAAAGGTGGTCACCCAACGAATGCTCAAAGTGTGTTATCTTTGGAACTCATTGATGAGCGATTGAACTTAGATAACACGATGAAAAACTTTTGACACTCCCCAAGGTGGTATGTCTGTTTCATCGTTGCGAAGCTTCGGCCGCATATATGGTGCTGTTTGTGACCGCTTCCATGATACTCACGCCTTTGGGATAGAGGGAGCAATTAGCCTGAATCAAGTTCGTGAGCATTCTAAAGAATCCACAGAATTATCCTCCGCGACCAGGAAAGGTAAGAGGAAAGCCGAGCCACAGGAAGACATAGATGTACAAGCCATCTTGGCCGGATACGAATCTGAGCTCACTTGCCCCATGTGTGTCTATCCTCTGCGATCTTCTATTCACATCTCTGAGACACCATTTTCGAAAAGCTGTTGTGACTTGCTGTAGGTTAAATATTCTTAAGACCCGGTCGTGTGACTCTTATCTCTGCACACTTTAGCGTCGGTGCACAAGTAGCAAATCCGTGTGGACACACTTGTTGCGGCGAATGCGGCTATGGGTGGTTGGCACAGAACGTACATGTTACATCCTTGTTGCAACGGCTTCCATAATTGGTTTTGTTTCAGAAATACGAACCCACCTGCGCCTTTTGTCGGGCGAGTTTATCCACCCGGAAACCTCTACTTCCGAACTTCTCCGCGGACAATCTTGTGGGGCAACACCTTCAGGCGCTAGCAAAAAGTGGACGTCCAGATTGGCAGGAGAAAGGATATAAAACCATTGAATGGAATAAGCGACTAGAGTTTGTGCCCGTCACCGCTCCATACCACTGGGTAATACTTAACGTTTTCAGGTCCTGGAAAAAAATGGCTGCTATTACCGTAGCGAAGGAAAAGTCGAAAGAGGCTGCTGCCCGCCTGCGACGGCGTCAACAACGCTACTACGAGGTCGAAGAGTATTGGCCGGTTGACGAGAGCATGGACGAGGACAGGGAAGCACCAACACCACGTGTAATGCCGCGACGAGGAACCCGCTCCAGACATTGAGTAATTCTCATCAGGCAAGGCCTACAAGTGGAAAATCCCATTAACCAACGACTATGCGCTTTCCCTACACAAAATGTACAATATAATGATACGTCCAGGAGGTGTGAGTGTAAAACCATGAAGCTTGAAGGTCGGATCTTCATAGTTACTATAAGGCACAAGATAGGCTGACTTGGAAGTAATCCAGTGCCTTCAATAATCATAATCGTGCTCATCGCCACTCCCAACATTTCTATTACTACGCTTGTCCTTGTGCGCATAGCTGGACATTGACTGGGCTATGATATCATCAAGTATTTCTGGTGGCAGATCGTATTCAGAAGTTCGGACCACAATCGCATACACAGCTGCACAACGATTTCAATGTAGCCTCGGAGAGACGACGAATGTGGCCAAATACCATCTTCAATCTTCTCTAGAGACTGATTAGTGACGACCTGCTTCCTATGAAGCCCCTTCACGAAAGGCTCGAATCTGTCAAAGTCTTGACGAGGTGAGTCTAAGGCAGCGAGTGCTGGCAAAGAAGCACGTGCCAGACTTGCAGTCTCTCACAAAGTTACACACGTGCACAGCTCGAGCGCGTCCCCCCTTGCGGGAAAAACCAGAGATGGCGAATCTCATCAGCTCTCCAGTGAGATCGGACAGGCCAAGTAAATAGTCCTCCTTGGGCATTGGAAAATACTGAAGTGAATGCGCACTGATGAAAACGGGTACATGAATCAGCCGGGCAATATCCACGCACAGGGACGCCATTGTCGTCGGACAAGGTGATCTGTACTTGGCTAAAAGTAATCAAGGACCCGTGGCCAAGATAGTGAGCAAAGCTCAACGCCTCGATGTACCTGAATGAAGGACATCATTCGAGAGGATTATAGCATGTTGACGGGGTATCTACTCTTGTAGACCTGGGGAGATGGATTGATGATGGCGCCAGAAGGAATCACCCTGTAGTTCCGACTTGATAGTCGCATATACCTCGCGAACCTCGCGAAGTTTCTCAATCCCGCGTTCGTATGCGTGCTTTGAATGTGCTCGGTCATCTTGCACGTCCTCGTTCATGATACGATGCAGGAGGAAGATGACCTTTTTCGAGAGGTTGGTCACGTCGCGACTTGCCTATGCACACGGCGCTTGAGTAACAGATAACGTGGTGATCTTGCAATCATGTACGATCGATCATGTGGATTTACCTTTATGAGACGTTCCCGTCTGTCGTTGTGATCGTCGAGCTCCTGTTGGAATTGAGTGAAGACCAGTTGATGGGACATGTGGAGGGAGTGACAGCGACAGGATTGCCGATTAGCAGCCTAACTGAGAATGTTTACGGTAAAAGGTACCGTGCTTAGTTAGGCTTACCAACTGGGAACCCTAGGTGGATTGGCGACGGTGTAACAAGGTTTGTTGGTTTTTGCCAGAGATTGCGTTCGGGCCCAGAGCTGGCTGTCCCATGTGCGGCATTGTCGCCGCTGCGGGGGATGCCTTGCAGTCTGCCAGGGCTTCAGAGGCGCGACCAGAGATCCTGTGGAAGGACGACAACTTTACAGTGTATCGCGAACGAGTCAATCCAGTCTCGAGCAAGGCCCACTTTATCATAGCCTTCAAGTGGGTCTGCCCTGTCCGCATTTCCCCCGTCCATCTCTAGCTCAGGCTCATGTTTACCCCAAAGCTTGCACGTTCCTTCGTTATACACGCTGGTACGTATTCAAGGCCAAGTCCGCGGTGTTCAGCGTTTCACACCATATTCCGTAGGCTTCGAGTGACCTGCCCCTTCTCGTCAATATCAGGAACCTAGCACGACGTCTCCTTGCTTCGTTTTTGAACGACCAGCAGGACAGTTCTCAATTCCATATTGGCTTCATAACACCACCTTTTAGGGACAACAAGATCCCCGTGTCCGATCACCTCCATGCCCACGCGTACATGGCACCCGCAGACCAACTGGGATGGTGGCGAGGCATCGCTTATGGTCCTCTAGCCTGGTATGCCGTCGACGACTTGATCGCAGAAATTCGGTATGCGTGTCCCTCTTCGCATGTCCCTCTTCCCCTGACAACGCTCGTCGTTCAAGCGAGTCAGTGTCGAACAACCGTGTCAAGTCCGGTTACGGAAACCGGAAAATTGCCCCAATAGATTTAATTCCTGATGCAGGTGCGCGGACCGGGGCAGCAAATAGTTGAGTTTTCCGTTCCTGGGACAGTCTGCCAGTGGTTGTTTCAAACGTAGAGGGAGGAGGCAACGAGAGGTCACCACGGCCGTCCACTCCTTGAACTCCGCCTTTCTCTCCAGTCCATCTGTCATGATGTGATTATTGGACACCGCTTCCTCAGGTCACGACAACGATTGCTCTCTTGTGTACATATATCAAGGTAATTAGTTATGCTCTATCTTGCTCTATGCTCAGCTGTGAAACTGTTGGCGCGTGAAACCGCAGCAAACTTACCTACGATGCACGCGTACATATACTTCCTGGTATGTAGTCGTCGACCTATCAAGGACATTGCATCCAACAATTTAAACATACCGATACAGTACTTGTAGTAGCACCCAGTTTACAGGATTTCCCAAACAGATGGTCAAGTCAATCCAATGCCGCGTTGAAGGCGGCATCTTGCATCTCTTTTATGGCCTTTTCTCGTATCATCTCCCAAACTATGTTACGCTGATAGCGAACATCACCCAAGCCCTCTCGTATCTCCTCCAGCCTCTCGACGTACTCACGGTCGTCGTCCTGGAGCTCCCGTAGCGTTGCCAGTGATTTCTCTAGAGTGTCTTGCTGCATCTGCGGAGAAGCAAAATGGGAAGGATCGAGAACAGGCGGCCCCTCGTGTGCAAACGACAAGAAGAGCTTGTGGGCGTTCGGAACAAAGTCTGGAGAACGAGCCAGTCTGGCATCCAGGTCGTCTTCACCGACGTTGCCGTCAGCTTCCTCCCGTTTCGGTATCACCTCCTCCTCCCGGTGCCTTTTGTCCGCGTCCTCATTGATGACCTGCCACAACCTCCCGAGTGCCCGTTTCATGATGGCTTCGCCCTCGATCAGACTGTTGGTCGCATGCTCGAGCTCGTCAAGTAGGTCTGAACGGAAAGAATGTGTGACAGAATTGTCCATCACAAAGGAGGTGAAACTGTAATGTTGCATCACTGGAGGTGGGTATGGAGCAACAAGGGGAGGTGATGGTGAGCGTAGGTGTGGCAGCATCGGCGGCGAAGGAGAACGTCGCTCGATAGGCAATAGATTTCGTACGCGTTGTCGCGCTCGATCTTCTGCCTGTACGCACGTAAGAGACGTCGAGTACGAAAGGAGATGCCTCACCTCCCACTCGTCCATGTTGGGCCCCCAGGCTGCTATCTTTCCCCTTCGGACCCATCTGCAACCTTTCATTGTCTTTTTCCCCCAGTTTCCACCTGAGACACTGATGTTCAGAGATTCCGTCTCGGGGTCGAATCCTTGTGAAGGATAATACCACGCATTATGGTCGTTCAAGACGAATGGACTGTGATAACGACCGTAAGCGGCCCATCTGTAGGATGGCTCAAGACTTACTCCGCGTCCCCTTGCATTGGTTTTTGCATATTGCGTGGTCTGTTGGCTTGTCTGTTGGACTCACAGATAGTCTTCACCGACTTGAATTGACTGACTGAGGACGCGAGACCGGCAAAGACCGAATCAAAAGGCTAATGGTATTTTCCTGAGTCTCAGGTTATTTTAATATTCTATTCTACATTCCATTGTCCTTCTAGCGGACAGTTTCCGGAACCTGCTTTGATTCTTCCGACCTGAATGGTAGCTCTTTTTGCGCGACCCTTGTGTGCTCGAAGCTCCCCATGCCCTCAAGACCCCAGCGGCCCATCATAGCTTTGTCCTAGGGATACCATAATGCGTGAGTGTGTGTATATCTAAAACGAAGACACAATACCTCATCCCAAGGCGAGCCTAAACCATTCGAATTTAATTAGACCCTCATAACGTACGGAAAGGTTGGACTCACAAGGTGTTGTCAACATCTTCTCTCCCGTAAAGACAGCATTGGCACCCGCCATGAAACACATCGTTTGCTCTGACTCGCTGAGAATGTTTCGCCCCGCAGCGAGTCTGATTATGGTTCCTGG
>QGOI01015970.1:0-11309 GCA_003313885.1 Boletus sp. MG55 | reverse complement strand
AACTACCAACGTCCCTGTGTATTCCCTATCTTCATGAAACTGACAAGTCAACGGGTATTCTGGTCAATAGAAACGCAAAGATGTACGGGTAGATCCCAACACTCGATCCAGATGTTCTGGCCTACTAAGGTTGAGTTGCCGCGAGCTGTGAGTACTTTGAGTCCCCACCCACCTCCAGACCTAAGGTTTTGAAGGAATATGGCTCTGTCGATCCCTTAGATATCTTACGTCTGGCTCATAGTATCGAGCCTTCCCCAATGCACTTCTGAGTCCCGCATCTATCTATGGTTAGTACCCCAACTGTATTCTTCGATCTATATAACTACCGCACACACCTTTGTACTAGTCTGCTTTCGATCCGTCTCTCTGAAAGTTTGCTATCTGGCCAAACTCCGAGCAACTTGGATGGAAGGATCTGCGCTCCACACGTAGAGACGATCAAGCGTCGATCGAAGATTTGCGGTCCATGCCTTATTTGCCAGCAACCTCTCGGGATATTGAATGCGTGCATTTGGTTTCATGATGCCGCTCGCGGATTCCGGAAGCTCTCTCGGAGGTATATCCGTAATACTCCATCAAAGAACCCAGCGGCCACTTGGCTGGCGCCATTCCTTGATAAGATTGGGTGCACAGGCCCTCGACACCTGGATAACGCTCAGACTCCACTGAACGACGACATGTCAGTTTGATATCATCCACTTTCACGGATTGACATGTTCAAGCTGTTCTACAAGGTGCATTGCGAACAGCCAGGATCGGCCAATGATTCGAAGCGGAGCGTTTCATCTCATGTCGGAATATGAAATGACACCGTGTTCACCTTATCTGGCATACACTCTCGAGCATGAAACATCTCAAACTGATCCTACATTGGCACTAGAACTAACTACTTAGCTCGGTCTGTCTAATAGACCTACGTGGGTTAGGCTGGACCCCTTGGATTTGTTCGCCCACCGATAATATATACGTCGAACAAGCTTGCATGCAGGTGACGCGAACATTTAAAACGTCACTGGCCGAACTTCCGACTTAATCTCGATGTTCCTCTCCACTGCTACTCGGTGTTCTTCCAGGGTACACAGAGCATCCAGCTGATTGACCCTGCCCAACCACCTGATGGACAGCCAAGTGCCCTCGGGATGCCGAGTCAAACGGCGAACATACGGGCATCATTAGAGGCCCATCAGCTCTACCTTGATCCTCGTGGTGAACACGCGCCCACCACATGTGTGGTACGTACGTTGCGCCCCACACCAACGTTTTATCTCGGAGCCGCAGTTTCATTCATCAACGTCATCGAAGGAGTTTAAAATAGTATATCGATCTTACATTCGTCCGTAGTCATGAAACGAGTCGGGCCCGGTGCGGTGCCAAGCATGTTTCCACCTCTCCGTGCATCCTGGAGTCGCGTCGGTGCCACCGCAGTTGTGGAAATATAAACGATCGGGCTCCTGAACACTTGGGACCCGTCGTTGGCGAGGCAATGCTCTGAATCAAACAACCTCACCCACCAGCGCGATGAGAGGTCATTATAATCACCGCCTGCCACAGCTCATAGTGAGGTTGCAATGTCAACGTTGGCAGTCCCCAGACGTCATTTCTTGAACCTCCGGTTCCGTCTGGATTTTAATCTTGGTTGAAACGCACTGCATAGACCATTAGGTGTATTTTTGGGTGGTTTTCCATGACGTGTAAACATCCGGGCAACCGATATAAATATAAATACAGCCAATAGAGCGCTACTGAGACGATATGGGTTGCAAATTACAGGGGCCTGTATGAACGGTATGAAGCACTCGGGAATCGGTAGTTGAGTTGCCCGCCTCTAGGGCTTCCGACCTGTGTCTGCAAGTACCACTTCGCTTTCGATGGTTATGCGTCCAGAAGCCTTTAGGCGTTCAATCAATACATCTCCGAATGCAGTCATGGGCGTGAGCACACCGCCGCGCTTGGCGAATGCCGGGAGATGGGCCGATTCCAACACGAGGGATAAGGCACATTCCGCTATCATGACTGTGAACATACCATTGGTCAACTCAAAATGTTCCGCGGGTTGGAAATTGACATGCTTACTCGATGATAGCAAGTACCCTGGCTCTCCTTTGCCGCGGAATATCGTCCGCACAGTGGTTGTCCGCCCCTGTGCATTCGGCAATGAAGTCGTTATGTTTGTGATATTGAGGGAGCCCGCTTCGAGTTGTCTGTAGGTTAAAAAGTCGGCTACGATCAGACCACTACACCCTTTCCGAAGATGAATACACATACCGATCAGTGGGACCATCGCCTGACTGCGGCATAAGCCTACGGGCTATCCACCGCGCCTGAGGTACAATATCAATGGATAATTAGAGAAACTAAAAAGGACAGGACCTACGGGCGGAAATAGCTTCATAGCCAGTGCTACAGTGACTAAAAACAGCACTACGAGAAGCGAATGAAGTCGACTGGGAAGTGCCAGGAATTCTTCATATTTGAACTGCGAACCATAGGACCACTCCGTCGTATCCTCGTGTTCACCACTAGACTGTGGGGAGGTGCTCAACACGAGTTTGGGGTTCCGCGTTGCAAGTTCGAACAAGCCCCAGGAGCGCTGCACGACTTGTAAGTTCACAAGTGCCATCAGATACAATGCTCCTTGGACTGGGGGATTTGAAATTGGAAGTGAGTAAAACGCCCTTTGTCGTGGGCTCTTTACGCCTCGGACTTGAAGCGGGTCAGTATTGACACGTGTCCATCCGTCAAGTGAGATAACGTACTTGGGCTCAGCGCAAAGTCTTTCCTTGCTGCGTCGAACTTGTTCTTCGGAATCTCCTCTAAGTGGGCGAGGATGGATGAAAACGTCCCCCCCGATATCCCCGTACCGTGTAGTTTCCATGCTGATGTCGACATATCCACTGTGGTCGATGGCCCCGCAAACGCCTTGAGTGTTCTATTAGCCAAGTACGTGAGGATATCGGAAGGAACGGAGTCGAGTCCAGCACAGGGAACAACCACCGAACCAGAACGGCTGGCAGAATAATCGAACCTGCATAGGTTGCCATGTTAGGTAGCGTGGTGGACGGAGACTGCATGGCACTTGCTCGAAAATGATATCTTTGACCCAAGGCGCCTCGCCTGTGAGGTCGACGTAGTGCCTGCCGTGGCGCACACACGCCCTGACGACAGGTGTTCCCCAACGCCAATATGGCCCAACGGCGTTGATGATGACTCGGGCACGTTGAACGACTCCGTCGATGTCATTGGCGTTTGTAACATCCACTACGAATGTTGGAACCTCCGCCAGGTCTCCGCACCCGTGTACCAGGGCCTTGAGCTTTGAATCTGACCGCGCAGCCAAACCAAACGAGAATGCCGTCCGTTGCGGGTGGGTCGCCAGGTAGCGGGCAATCAAACGACCAGTATAACCTTCACGTTAAGCATCTGTGAGCGCCAGAACAAGAAGGAACGAGGAAATTATGTTACCCGTCGCACCGAGGAGCAAGATATCAAGCATGATGGACGTCAAACGCTGAGAAGCTTGCAGCCTCGCGGCCTCGAGTTCGGCGCCACTCGACATACAGCTACCGGCAGGCACAATCTGATGCCGCAGCTTGCACAGATCTCACCTCGCGAAGCGCGCATGTTCGAGTTTCTAACAGCTCTGATCATGTCATTGTAACCTAATCATGTACAAAAGGTAGCGAGCCGAAGTTCCACACTACAAGGACGAATGGTCTTTTGGAGCAGGAAATCGTATACAAGAACCTATCCGTCAAACATGCTGCCGTCCATCCTGACACCCATGTTCTGTTTTACCTCCATTCCTAAACGCTTCATTCGTCCAATCTACGGGTTGGTTTGGTTGTAAATGAATAGCCGATAATCTCAGGAACAAAATCCCTACCTCGACCCTTTCGTTCTGTACTTTGCGCAACTCCAGCAATTGTTCCCGAGACAAATAACTCTCTTGATCAACAGTAGCCTTCTTGTGTCTCGTGGCGTGCACTTTCATATCCGCTGCAGGGTCGTACGTGTCTTCCGAGGGTGGAACAAACTCTCCTGACCTCAAAGAGGCCATTCGGCGGTCATACGCTTCCATATGATAGTATTTTTCGTGGGGTAGAGTGGCTAGTAAAGTCCTTCGAATCCCATCTTCACGTGTGGCGGAGAATAGGACCATACCTGTGTTGTAATCTTCTACGAATACGGCAAACTCTTTTCGCTCTTGGTCTTTGGATAAAGCCTCCGGGTTGAGTTTGCGTTCTTCGAGGAGCCAGGTTCGAAATTCCTGCGTTTTGTTATAGAAACTAGTGGAGCTGCGTCAACTCATGGATTCCATCAAAGAATTCTTCCTCACTCGGAGTCGCTGATAATTCCATATTTTCCCCAGTGGGCGCCCGAACTCCCAGTCCCATATTTCTTCTTCTGCAGAACAAGTCAGTGTCAATCAACGGGTATGGGTCGATAACATGCCATCTTTCTCTCTTTCTTCTCTTTCCGCCTGCGCTCCTTTTCTTCACGCGTGCGATGTTTCTTCTTTTTATGTCGTTTACGATCAGACCCCGAGTCTGAATCCGAAGAGCTAGTTGCGGGGGACCGAGATCTCTTCCGCCTGTCCTTCTTACTCCTGTGGTTATGTTTTTCTCTGGACCGGGAGCGACGTCTAGATTCACGCGAGTGCGAGCGCGAATAAGATCTTGGTCTTCTGGAAGCAGGTCCGCGGGAAGTTGATCGAGACCTCGACCGTCTCTTAGGAGGAGTGCGCGAGCGAGAGCGATACCTTCGAGTTCGCGTTGATTGGTCCTTGTCGTCGAGTTCGCCTCGCCTGGATCCCTCATGTCTATGTGACCGTCGGTCGCGTGGTTCGTGCCTGTCTTTGCTGTCCATCCGCGAATGGTGGTCCCTGGACCGACTACGACTTCGGCCACGTTGATGATTGGACGACATTCGATGCTGATTGAAGGTTTGAAGAAGTCTGTTGTAGCTCGTGGCAGAGAATATTGCAGTTGTACTCGTATGACCTCGAGTATTCCCACGCGGCCAGCTGGCGGTTGTTTGGATCAGAGGCTTTTGGTAAACAACCCATTTCGTTTCCGAGTCTGATCCACTTCACGCCGAGTAGCCGATGGGTCCATGATACGCCCTCCGCCTCACCAACTATATTTGATGAATGTCCAATATCCGCACCGTAGCTGACGCACTGCGCACTAGCGGTGGCGTGTCTTCCCACGAGGTTTCTGGATTATCATGAATGCTCCTGCAGTCGGCCACAAGTTTTCCTCGAAGCCGGAGCAACCACCCACGCCCCATCAAATTCGGCGGGCACACAACCACCGCCAACGGCACCAGTAAGCATCAAGCGGTATAGGAATATTTCAGACACAGTGGAATACTTCGGCGACTCGTTGATAAATCCATCGCGATCCGAGGTCCAGAAGGTCAGGGATCGCCTATTTTTCCCAGCAATTTGACCATCAAGGCTATAATACCACGCTGATCATGATTTGAAACTCCAGGAAAATGCCATCTCGCGTCAAGTTTTACCAATTATCTCCGTTTTGGTCAGTCTTTGCTCTTCGGCGTCATGGCATTGCTTCATCCTTGGCCTCATTCGCTAAGCATTGCCAAAACCCACTCAAGGCTCATGGCGTGTATATCGCCTGGCGTGCATGCCTCAAAAGTCGCCATTTACCCCCGAAGTGCACTGCCGTTCTATGCAAGTTGCGCCGTGACACGCGTATTGATAAGTCTCCGCGATTGTGGTTAATATGTAATACGGCCCCGTGGTAAGAGGGTGAGCCATCATGGCGGCGGATGTCATGCGCCAAGCGTCCGTGATCGATGAACCTGCCGCCCTCCCCGCCAGAGCGATGAAACCACATATTGCACCACCACCACCACTCCTTGTCGTCATCGCCATTCACCGAGCGGTGCACTTGTAAATGAACACTATGTCACTCTTTACAGCAGAGAGTGCGGGCAGCGATGTTTTATAGTCCCGGATGATGCTTCATATTTCCCCATCAAAGAAGTACCCAAATCAACCTTCTTTCAACATGGATCCCAACTATTTGAATTTCCCCTCTGGTTCCCAGGCTTCAGGAGATGGCTACATCCACACCGGTCAGAGGTCAGCCTGCCGTCTTCGATGAGGCGGCCGCTTGCTCATAGACTGCATGTTTTAGTGTCGGACAGGATTCTAGCCTCTACTCCTTTCTTCAAGGGCCCGTGTCGCAGTATCTCCCAACAGCGTCCCTGCAATCGTATCCATTGCTTGACCATGATAGCCATGGGTCATTATCTGCGTCTCGGATACCCCGGACAAATTTCGCACAATCATTCCGTCCTATGGAAAGCGGATTTATCAAGACTGTTTCGTCACTATCTAGTCACCCGAACCATCGTGCCGATCGCGCATCTGTTCAGCACCAGGGATGGAGTCAGCTACCTTTCCCAGCCGTTCCAGCTCCTGCCCCAACGTTGGGTACAGCGATACCGTATAATGTCATAATCGATGACCGCGCATCTACTCGCTGCTATGATTCGAGCCAATTATGTCTCGTACCAAGGAGATTTGCTCCAGCTCCACCCTTCGGCTCAGCATTGCAAGCTAACATCGTGGGTCCCGACACGAGTCAAAATATGCCATCATTGATGGGCAGTTTTACGGCCCCCGGACACGCATCTCCATCAACGCACCGAACGCCGACATCGCCACCGTGTACTCCAGCCGATTCAGCAGACATCGAATATGCTCAATACCGCTATGGCAGTAAACGCTGCTTTTATCGATGCCGCTTTGATCTCTCAGGCAGTCCATGTAATAAATGGATCGTCGGTGACAGGACTCGAGTACTCAGACACCTTCGAAACCACCACCGTCTCCAAACGGGTCCCGCTGCACCCGCATATTGCTGCTGGGACAAGTGCACGCACCCTCGGCCGATGAAACAGGAGAATCTCTCCCGCCATGTTGTCATGCATCTGGGCGTGAAATGGAAATGTCCTCATTGCAGCCGTTTATTTTCGCGTGACGATGCTGTGCATCGGCACATAGAACGCATGGCTCCAGGCATGGACGTCACTGAAGCCGAAGTGGTGCCAGGTCACGAGGCACGTACTATAACTGACCCCCAATTCAAGAGAGCTCGCACTGCTTAGAGAGTGCTTGGTGTGGTTGATCTTTTTCGGCGGTGCGGTGGGAATATGGGTTTTTCAGTTTTGATGTGGCAGCAGGCTACTATGATACCCGGTTCTTCTTATATTTTATATTGTTCTGTGCATGTAACTTTTCCTCGCAGTCTCGGCTGTCATTGCGTTTAGATTTAGGATACATACTCGTGTCAACAATGCATAAGGTATCGGACTCCGGAATGTGGGTCCGGCGTTGTTTGAATCAAGGGCCTCCGCCAAACAAAAACAGCCCGTAAAGGGAATATCTTCCCATATGCCATTCTTGAAAAGTAAGCATGGAATGTACGACATCCAAAACACATTGATCGCCCTTGGCGAGTTCTCCCGACGAGACTTCTTGCATACCTGACAACCGGGCCAAGACTTCACTAACTCGAGGGAGCGATGTCCACGTCCCGGAGAAGTCTCCCCGCCTCGAGCAAGCGCCCTGCATCGACCCACATGACCTCTTCCGCACACACGAGTAACATCGAGTTGTCCACAATTCCGGAACCTTCAATAATCTCAACATCAGCCCACTCCAGGCTCTACTCCATGTCTTACCCACCGCCAGATCGTCCCCGACCGCCATCTCCACCGGCTTCGAGTTACTTTTCCTCTTTCGCAGACACCCAGTTCGGAGAACCGTTACCCACGCCAGACGCGACGAGTCACTTTGCATACAGTACCACTCTCAGGCGACATCATGCCGAGCCGATGGGCCTCATCCCACAGAAGCTGTCAGAAATTGCTCCGGGGGTTACCGCCGAGGGTTTGTTCCAGAAAGCCTTCGGGGCAGTGACAGGCCAACGTTCCAGGGATGATACCCTTGAAAGCGGCTACTCGCTGGCGAGTGGCCGGTCAACACCTCGGACGAACCGGGAGGAAAAGCGAGATACACCCTCTGCACGATTTGCTCACTGGAGCGTTGAGGTATGTCATGCCTTTTCTTGTTTGTCCCCCATTACAGCCCGTTTCCGCGCCGAGCATACGTGGCTTGTTCGTCGCTCTCCGCAGCGTGGAATTTCCATGCAGAACATCAGGGGCACTGTGCATAGCCACACTTTCTAGAATTTCCATTAACCCGTTTTAGTAGCCCACTTTAGATGCGGTCATTATCTAATCTTATATCCCGACTTACCATATTTGGAAGTATCCCTCTTCTAACCGACTTTTGGCTGCAGGATACTGTTGCACATTTCCAGTCGTCTGTATCGGCTGGTTTATCAGCGACTGTTGTTCCTTCTCTGCAAAATGTACACGGATACAACGAGTTCTCCGTCTCAACGCCCGACCCGGTCCTTCTCAAATTTGCGAAAACGATTTACGAAAGCCCACTTATATTACTGCTTTGCGGAAGCGCAGTGATCAGTGTGATCATGGGAAACGTTGACGACGCGATAAGCATAACGGTTGCCGTCGCGATCGTCCTAACAGGTAATCCAATTCTTTATCTGAGGCCACCTTTAACGCAACTCCATCAGTTGGTTTCATACAGGAGCAAAGATCAGAAAAGAGCCTCGAGGCATTAAATAAGCTTGTTCCACATCACTGTCACGTCGTTCGGTATGAAATATGTCCGACTTCGTGTTTCGTTTTGATAACCCTCACATTGCACCAACAGTGATCAACGGAAAATACACATCCTCGCAAACGAGCTAGTTCCTGGAGATATCGTGTCATTGTCGACAGGTGATCGCGTCCCTGCGGACATTCGCATCATATCTTCCGTCGACCTCGAGATCGATGAGAGCAGTCTAACAGGGGAAACCATCGCGCGCCAAAAGGACCACAAAAAATGCGAGTTGGAAAAAAGTGGGAACGGAGCTTTTACCAAGGACACAGGACTAGGCGAAGTAGTCGCGCTCGCCGAACGATCCTGTATCGCATATATGGGCACATTGGTGAGGAATGGTAAGCAGACCTACGAGCTACGGTTCGCTTCGACTAAGTCACTTCCGGATACAAGGATATGGAACCGGGATTGTCATTGCCATCGGTGCCCAGACGGAGTTTGGTGTCATTTTCTCTATGATGCAGGACGTGCGTATCTTGTGTGCTGTTGCCCGTCCGAGTTGATCATATACATCCTGGATCTCAGGTCGACGAGAAGCGGACACCCCTTCAGCTAAGCATGGATGAACTTGCACAGAAACTCTCATTCTTGTCTTTCGGCGTAATTGGAGTTATTTGTTTGATCGGAATGTGGCAACAGCGTCCTTGGCTGGATATGTTTACTATCGGAGGTATGTGCCAACAACTCTGAGATAATTTCTGCTCAATCTTTCGGACTTAGTCTCCCTTGCGGTCGCTGCCATACCCGAAGGCTTGCCAATCGTAACAACTGTTACCCTTGCTCTTGGCGTCATGCGTATGTCAAAACGGAAGGCCATCGTGAAAAAGCTACACTCTGTAGAATCGTTGGGATCGGTTTCTGTTATATGCTCTGACAAGACAGGAAAGTCTCCTGCAAGATTGCGATAATGTTACACTACGACTGACTCTGACGTGCAGGGACATTGACAAAGAACGAGCAGACGGTCACCGAGATTTATGCCGTTGATGAAAATCTCCATGTTGATGGTCTTCAGTCGGCCGTTTCACCCTCACCGGCGGTCCGCAAGACCCTCGAGATTGGCTCCTTGTGTAACAATGCTGTCTTATCGCAAAATGAAGATGGTGTCTACATCGGCCAGTCCACTGATGTAGCCTTGCTCAACACCCTCCCGGTATTCGGTTTACATGACCAGCGCAATGTATGTTAACCCGTCTCAAATCTTTGCACCAACTAAATTATTTGCAGGCCTTCACCCGGCTCTCTGAACAATCTTTCAACTCGGATCGAAAGTACATGGGTGTCAGTGGTGTACACACTTACTCCGCCGCTTTCTACAGCGGGACACCACGCGAGATCTACTATATGAAAGGCGCCATTGAAACAGTAATCGATCGTTGCAAATTTTACTATGTATCCGACAACTCCACCCCGGCCCTCGATTCCAACACTCGCAGCGTCATTCTCTCGAATGCTCAGGTGGCAGCATCAAAGGGCCTTCGAGTCTTGGCAATGGCATACGGCTACGGCTCTGTGGATTCCCCCAAACCAGATGTAGCTACCTCTCAAAAGTCCCAGAACGCCTCACAGACGAGACCATCTTCCCCGGACGTTGAGAAGAACAATCTAATCTTTGTGGGGTTCCAGGCAATGCTGGATCCCCCAAGGAAGGGTGTTGCGGATGCTATCGGGCTCCTCCAATCGGGTGGCGTACAGGTGGTGATGATTACCGGTGATGCGGAGTCGACTGCACTCGCGATCGCACAGAAGCTCGGTCTTCGCGTTGGACCGCGCGGGCACGGAAGCTCCCCAAACCAGTACTGCATGACCGGAAAGGAGATCGATCAGATGAGCAAGGCACAACTCGTCGAACGTGTGGGTAGTGTCAGTGTGTTTGCGCGTACGACGCCGCGACACAAAATGGCGATTGTCGAGGCCTTCCAGGCTCGTGGAGCCGTGGTAGCTATGACAGGGGATGGAGGTTAGTTGTGATGCTTATTGTTCCTCTGCGTGTCGTTTGATCGTTCAACTTTGCACACTACAGTGAACGACGCACCAGCACTCAAGATGGCTGACATTGGCATATCCATGGGCAAGAGTGGTACCGATGTAGCCAAGGAAGCTGCTGATATGATCCTTGTCGATGATAACTTCAGTACTATTCTTCCCGCTGTTGAAGAAGGTGGACAGGCTCCTTGCTGGTTTCCGACAATTCTGAGCTGACACAAAACACAGGGAAATCTATCTTTCACAACATCCAGAACTTCTTGTGCTTCCAGCTCAGTACTGCTGCAGCTGCGCTTTCATTGATCACTTTGAGCACGTTCCTTGGATACAGTAACCCACTCAATGCCATGCAAATTCTATTTATTAACATTCTTATGGATGGTGCGTCGTCAATAGAGTGTCGCGCATTTCCATTTTCTGATGATCGTCCCTTGACAGGACCACCGAGCCAATCGTTAGGAGTAGATCCAGTCGACCCAGCTGTCATGCGGAAACCACCGCGTAAAAAGGACGAGCCAATCATCACCCGACGGTTCTTATACCGCGTTCTATTTTCAGCATCCACTATCGTCCTTGGTACTTTATTCATCTATTA